>JARVGP010000469.1:0-41804 GCA_029876185.1 Mansonella ozzardi | reverse complement strand
CATTGTAATTAATAATCAGTTAAATAATTAAATGCTTTTCCCATTTTTTTTATGTTGCAGCATGCATGGTCGATAATTGATTTTTAGGATCTACCGCAGAAAAATGTACACGTGAAGAATGCATCAAAACAGTTGCGGCTACTTTGGATTATGTTATGGATCGTACTGAATATATTACAATTTGTTTGAAATTTTTTCAAAGCCTTGTTTCTTTGGGAAAAATACCCAAAAGATTATCTGAAATAGAAATGCAGAAATTTTCTCATTCATTTTTATCATTTCAACTAAAAAGTTGTTGGAAAAAGATTTGTCAATTTTTTTAAATTGAGCATTTTTATGAAAAGATACTTTTTTTTCAGTGATTGAAACAATGGCTGGACAAGGAAATACTATTGGCGGGAGGTTCGAAGAGCTACAGCAAATTATTAACCTAGTTAAAAATAAGAAGCGAGTAGGAATATGCCTTGATACTTGTCATATTTTTGCTGCGGGTTCATTTTATAACACTTCTTTAGACCTAAGCTTAGCAGTTTATAAGAAATAAGAAGGCTGTTCTAAGCCAGTGATAAGAACTTCACCATAGCTTTAATATTTCACTTTGCTTTAATTTGTACTCAGAGCTAGCATTTCGCCTTACCTTATCTTCAAAACGAAGATAAGAATGTGTCAAACATTCTTGATTTTTTAGGTGGAACGCAAGACAGATGATTTTGATTTCCTTTTAGAGTAATCAGGTTCATTTTGCCTGTAACTATGAATCATAGGTTTGATATTGAGTTCATAGCCTTCGCTATAAATAACTGAACATTTGGTAGTAGTGGATCCAATTTTTGTTGATTCTAAGGTTTCTTCGTTAAAAAAAACGTAATAGTTTTGTTGCAAAAGTTCTTTTAAATTAACAATTTTTATAAAGCAACAGATTCTTATAAGATCTTATTATTGTAATGCTTATACTGCATCTGCTAAATTCAGGTTATGATATACGATTTGAAGACCGGTATAAAGAAATTTCACCAAATTCGAGAATAGTATTGGTTTCCAGTATCTCCGTGCCTTTCACATCAATGATTCAATGGGTAAACTTCATTCCATAGAATTTGGAATAACTATGAAATCTAGATCTTGGTTCGAGATTGGACCGTCATGCAAATATTGGTAAAGGAAAACTGAAGCTGGCATCTTTTCGCCACCTTATAGCTGATCCGCGGTTCGATGATTTACCAATGATACTGGAAACACCAGAAGGAGACTATGCCGACGAGATGATTCGATTGTACAACTCGTTGAATAGTAAATCACTAAAAGAACATGAAAAAGATATCAGATCATTCTTTTCATCCGTTTAGAATTTTAACTTTTTCAATTCAGTTCATGTTTAAAATCGAATCTCGTATCATTTCCAATAAATATCTCAACCATTATTTTGCGCATTTTGATGTATTTACCTGGAATGTCAGTTCATTCTCGATAAGTGTCATCGATACGAATAGATTCTCCAGAGATCTTCATGTGGCTTAGCAGTTTAATAATAATTTAGCAATTTACAAATGAATTACTAATGAATATATCTGGATTGAATCTTATCGTAGATTTTCACAAATTTCATTTTTAGTTATTAACAGAGGATTCATATTATCTACTTAAAGTTGTTTATGGAATAAGAAGGCACTTTTTTGATGTATGAAATAAGTATTAAAAAATATACTTATCAACTGAACATTACTATTTTATTAGTTAACATTAATCAGAAAATTCAATACATAGTCAAAAAGAGACTGGATAAAAACATTCCAGTAAGATGGAGCCTTTCTCCATTGAAAAACTATTTCTTATAATATGTAAAAAAAAAAAATTATTTTAGAATTACCACTTAGAATTATTTTCCATCATTTTAGAGGGACCAGATGGGTTATTTTTTTCTTTTTTCTGAACACTATGTATACTTTATTTTATGCTTCATCTCAATTGATCTGCCAACAAAAAGGCAAAAATATGACTGACTTATTATGGAAAGAAACTGGTTTTTCATGGATCATTGACTTTTTTTTAGAGTTAAATTGAGTTTTAATTATCACATAAATTGCTATGTATTTATGTGCGTCGCATCTTTTACTTCTTATCGATGAATTTTCCAGAATAGGAAATCTCGGATAACAGTCTCGAAATATTGTTCTGTTTTTGTTTCATTTCAATTTCATATTTTATCAGCCGACAACATAAAACGTTTTTCGTATATAATGCCTAAAATTAACAACGCTTATTATTTGCAAAGACTATAACGACTATCAAATCGCTTAAGGAAATTCGGACTTTTCTTTGAAATATGTAGAAGTGAGGAATTTTTATTAATAATATAAAGGAGAAAGCTTATTATTCAAATTTCAATTTAATTAAATGAAATCTAATATATTTCGTTAGATACTCTTTTCATATTCTATGCATCTGCATCTATTCATAATTACTGAATTGAAACTTTAACATAGTATGAATAAGCTCGTTAATTTTAACTGAAACTTTTTTCTATTCATAATGTTTCGAAGAAGAAAAGAAATAATGACTGCCTTGTCGAAATTTTGAATGAACTGAACTCTTTTCCTGATTCGAAGTTAGTAAGAGGAATTGTTCCGTACAGTTTCAATGCGAGAAGTATAATAAGCATTGAATTTTCACAAATTTTTTTCAGTTTTTTCAGAATTTTTGATATTTAGTATAATTTAATGAAAATGTCAAATGAATTAGTTCACGAATTTTGCTTCAACTAAATTTCTTTTGTGATTTTCCAGAAAATGAAACGAAATGATTTGAAAAACAAAAGACAAAGTGATAAATACACCTGGAAAATAAGGAACAGAGGGACGTGTGTCAGATGGGTAAGATATAAGGAAAGATACACAACATAACATATCAGGAAGATAAGGTACAGAAATAGAAATTCCGGAGAGATAAGGTAGAGAAAGAGAAAGAAAAAAAATGGATGTACCGGAAGAGATAAATAATGGAAATAATTAGAAGTTTGTTTTAAAGGAAATAATTTCTAGTGGAATATGCTTTGAATCATACCATACACAACAATCCATTACTAATCTTTTTAAGACATCTATCAATCATTTCAAATTTTTCAAAAAAAAAAAAACAAGTGAGGAAGATACTTCAATGACTCATTGGTTTGTTATTTGACAAAAAGTACATTCCTTTCCGTCTAATTTCTTCTATTGAATATAGAAAGGATACACAATTCCCACTTATTTCTTTTTTTTCATTCTATTCACACTTTTTCTACAATGAATCAATTAACTTCCTTGCTGATATATGAATTCCCGTTTGTTTGGGTAATAAAAACAGCTAAATTATAGGTATGATTCAACAATATATTTCAGTTTTGGGAATTAAGTCTATGAAATTATCTAAAATAGTTCAGCCATAAAAGATAAATACAAGCAAACTTGAATCACTGCTGCTACAACTAAGATCATTTAAAAAGAAATCATTTAATGAATCCAACATTGTTTTTCCAAAACATTAAATTTGTAAAGTTACTTGTTATGATAACAGTAACATAATAAAGTCTTTTAATTTAAGACTGAGGCTATGTCTAAATGGAAAATGAAACTGTTTTCACAATGAAACAGTTATGGCTGCATTCGAATCGGTCTTCTGGATAACAGTAACTAGATAGAATCTAAGTACTCATTGGAATACATAACTTTTCTCATCACGTCATCTTGGCTTCACTAACTTGCATAGAGCCTAGCAAGGTTTACCTACCATTCACTAATGGATAATTTGTGTAGCATAATGTCCGTAATTAGTCCTGTTGAATTGTGATGACAGAAACAGCAGTTGCATATGCTTGAGGTCAAAGGGCGGGCGGTGAAAGGTTTAGGATAATGTCTCTTTAAAGTAATTTGTTATTTATGTCCAATCGAATATCGTTTCAGGAGGCGAATTCTCGGAGCAGAAAGTTATGTAGGGAGATATATATTCTAGTAAACACGTATTCTGCAAAATGTATGATTGCAGGTTGAGAAATCGTATCACGTGAAAGAGAGTAGGAGATACACGTTTCGTTGTGAGGAATATAAATCATCAGATAGATTTAGGATAGCATTTCCTTAAATAAATTGTGAAATAAATGACCAAATCCATCTGATATTAGAATTTAACACAAATTACATTCTTTCGTACATTCGTGGTTGTGAGATGCTTATGTGTTATAAACGATGAAGTTTGTATGTAATTGAATAGTACCAATATAATTAACCTAAAAAACGATTTCTTTGTGATCGAAATATACTCAGTTATTTGGATGTTTGAAAAAGATGAGAAAACATTATGCCAATGTATTCTGAAACAGTCGATTAGCCATTTCATCAGCTAACGAAGCTAAAACCATAAATGAACAATATCTGACGTTGTCACTGCTTTTCAAAATACAAATACAGACTGGATGTAAGACGAAAAGTTGGATTGATGGAGTTATTCGTCTGTACGTCTGTAGATTTGTTCTTTCAAGCTGTGCAATTTTTTTCAGGCTGAAACTGTTGAATACAATTACAGAGAGTGAAGTATTTGGTACCTGTAATGTCAAAAGGTACATCAAGTAAACGTCGACATGGTTGTAAGACGCTACGCGAACAAAGCAGTATGACTTCAAATTATACCAAATCATCTATTGTGGCTTCCAGTAGTTCCAGTACAAATCTGTGTCCTTCAATCTTTAATGGACCGTCATTACCTGGTATGTTGAATTTTGCTTACAAAATTCATGGCAAAAAAAAATTCATGCTTACGAAATTTAGAATAAATTTTCCTCTAAAGTGATGCGAAATTTTTTTCCCGAGAATCTTTGCTTTTGCACATCAGAAACAGTAGTTGATGTAAAGAAGTACTGCGTGACTACTTTTCTCAGTTATATCTTGACCTCCTGATCTATATCATATTCATTCGAGGCATAGAATAACCAGTAATATAATGCAAAATTAGCTTGCGAAATTTTCTTGTTCAAAATTTACTCTACACAAAATAATTTAGAAATTTATGCTTAGTTAATGCAATGTTCAATAGGTGGCGACATAAATCGCTGTCCTCCAGAAAGCATGCCCTGTGAGCCGTCCACTTCGAATGTTTCCAACATCCACCAGGTTGCCAACGAAAATTCTGATTTAAGTGAGCAGTTTTTATTTTTTAAAAACATTTTCTGTTACTTTAAGTGATTTTACATTTCATGTTTCAAATTTAAATGACATCTTACTCTCTCGATTTGCATTAATTTTTGCCTGAATCACATTTTTTCTTCTACTTATCAAATTCCATCGAAGACTATTGCTTTTAGTGATGTTGCATAATTCTTCTAAGATTATGAAGTGCTATTTCTTAAAATAATATCATTTGCACATCTACGATTTATTTATAAATGCAGATTCGGAAGTTTTACTTTCTTTACCTGTTCTCTCAACAATGGATACAAGCGGGCCGTTAGCTAACTTAGACGATAACGATCATTGCTATGTTGGTTTAGTTAATCAAGCAATGACTTGTTATCTGAATTCATTGATACAAACGTTATATATGACACCTGAATTCCGAAACGCGATTTATGGGTAAGATATTTATTTAAAAATTAGGGGTTTGAGGAATTACTGTTAATAAATCTTTACATTCATCAGCGTTTAAATCAGAAAATGGGAGAAAACATAATTGGCAAATTATGAGTGTCTTGAAGCAGTAAATCAAGGCAGTGATATCAATCAGGAAACGTCTTGGTTGATTATGAAGAATCGGATAAACAATCGCATGTTTAACAATAAATCAACAACAAACTCAATTTTGTCCGGTGTTATTTCATGAAAGGTCATGAATGCAATATTTCTTCAGTTCATAAATATTTGTAGGTTATATTTTAGATGGAAGTTCATCGGTTCTGAAGCGGCGGAGGCTAGAAGTATTCCGTGCCAGCTACAAAAATTATTTTTGCTATTACAAACTAGTAACCGTGAATCACTGGAAACAATTGATTTGACTGCATCTTTTGGCTGGAGCAATTCGGAGGGTAAGATTTCACATCCATGTTTGGATTCTTAGTTCATAAATAACCTAGTAATCTAGCTTTTTGATTTAAAAATTTCCAGGTCCTCTTTTTTATTAGTTGACTTCTATTAATTCCACTTTGTATTTTAATGATCGTGCGAACTTACAAAGTTGAAAAATGTTTTATTATTGTTTTTCCTTATATAAATTATTTTTCTTATAGCCTACGAACAACACGACATTCAGGAGTTATGTCGGATAATGTTTGATGCACTAAAGCAGAAATGGAACAAGGCAGACGCTAGTTTCCAAGAGCTATACAGGTTAAATAGAGGATCAAATTTTAATTAACATCGAATAATTTTACGTTCTTTATTTTACAATGACTTACATTTTTATAATGATTTGAAAGAGTATTATAGAGGCAATATGGAGGATTTTGTCAAATGTCTTTTTTGTCAAAAGGAAAATGTTAAACAGGATGAATTTCTGGATTTGCCATTGGCAGTGAAGCAGTTTGGTGCGAACGATGCCTTCAAAAGTGTGGTAAGCTTTATATATGTGTATTGTATAGCAACGTTTTTTCATGTAATTTACTTAGTTGAGAAGTCTTTATAGGAAGAAGCGCTTCATGCTTTTATCAAGCCTGAAATATTGGAAGGAAGCAATCAATATTACTGCGAAGGGTGCAAAAAAAAACAGAATGCATTGAAGGTAAGATATTAGGAACACATTGTTTTTTGATATTTTCCTATTTTTTTTATTGTTTTTTATATGATTGCTTCGTGTATTCGTCGTTGTATTCATTATAGGGTTTGCGAATAATAAAATTCCCATATCTGCTCTCGATCCAACTTAAACGTTTTGATTTTGATTGCAATACACTTCATCGTATCAAATTAAACGACAAGTACTTTTTTGTTTATTTTTCTTTTCAGTATTTTTATCTTGGTGACTTTTAAAAGGGTGACCCGCCGAGGTTTTCATGAAATGCTATTGAGTTATTTTAGAATGACTTTTCCTGCTGTACTCAATTTGAACGAATTCGTTTATGATACAACGAAAAGTGAACCGCCGAAGAAGATGAGCTGGGTATCAGCAGTTTCAAACCCAAGGTTTTCTTTACTTCGCTATATCAGTTATATGACCGAACTATTTATATGTCTATTATTTGTGTATTATATATTGTTAAAAATAATATTTTTGGTGTTGCAGAAAAAAAGATGAATCGACCATATCAAAACCGAATTTATCCGATTATGGTAACAATTTTCATGAGCATGGAAAAGTTATAAATTCATTACCAGAAATATATGATTATTTAATATTCTGCTATAATTCTTTCCACATTGCTTACAGGTTATGAACTAATGGTGGCCTGTAAAATGAATAGAATGTTCTCATAATTAATAGAATGTTCTTTCTAACTTATTGATTAAATTATCAATAGTGGTCATAATATTTCTCAAATATATTAGTATGTCTTAATTACTTAGTGTCTCGCGCGGAACAGAATGATGGTCACTTGGATGAACAAGAAGTTGATATGTTGCTTAAAAGAGATGGTCCGTTTCTATATGAATTATTTTCGGTTATGGTCCACCAAGGAAGTGCTTCAGGAGGCCATTATTTTGCATATATCAAGTGAGTTTTGGGGCTCTTTTGATGTATTAAAAGGACGATGCTCATAGTTGTGCTTTTTAGAATAAATCAAATCCTTTGTACTAACTTCTGTTATTATCTTTAAATTTTTGCGGAAAAACTATATATCAGTGTTAATGCTTCAGATCTCTAGTAATGTCTTTTTGGAGCATCATCCTTTTAACACTATTATTTTTGGTAATGAATAGTGGTCATTTTCAATAACTCATGAAGCTTTATTTTTTCTAGGAATATGGATCAGGATAAATGGTTTTGTTTTAATGATAGTAGCGTAACTCCTGCTTCAATTGAAGATATTCATCGTACGTTTGGAGGCTGCTCTGGTGGTTGGTCATCGGGAAACACAAATGCTTATATGTTAATGTATAGACAGGTTTTGGTTTTCTTTTTGTTTAATAACCGAATTACTGAATTCAGGAATAATTTTTTTTGAATATTTTTTATAACAAAAAGAATCTGCAGGATGAATTTTTTCCAGATTGACCGAAAACGAAATGAAAGATTTGTGAAAACAAGTGAATTAGCAGATCATCTTCTGGAACGTCTAAAACGATGTGAAGAGTTGGAAGAAGAGAAGCTTCGGGCGAAACAGTTCAGAGAATCGCTTGTTTCGGTAAAACTCTATAGACCAAAACTATTTTATTATATTCGTTTCTGCTTAAGTACCTTAACTTGCTTATAACTGTGATGCGGATTTGTAAATATCAATTGTAAGCCCCGTTAGTGATTGTAATTCTTCCATTGTTGCTAAGATATATTTTGATTTCAGATTAATGTAATGTTTAATGGAGCCCACATAGTACCGAATATTGCTAATCTAACGGACGCAATGAAATTTCCGTATACGGCAAAATTATCTGAAATTTACGATGCAGTTTTTCAATCATTCTGTGGGAAGACTTCGATTTCAGCTTCTGATGCTCGTCTGCTGCTGTGCAAGGATTTCACTTATTCGATTACACGTTCATTCACGGAAAATGAAATGCAAAAGGTGATCGATGCGAAATGTGAAGTCCGATTATTAAAATATAAATATTTACTTCATATTACGTTTTGATTGTTTGGCCATTATGTATATCCCTGCATATTTGTTTTCGAAAAAGCAAGGAATTAATAACAAGGAAATATAAGCATGGAAATTTCAGACATTGGAGGAGATATATCCTGGATGTTACTTGAAAAGCTTGTACCGCCCGATCGTGTATTTTCTATTAGATGTCAAACTGTCTGAAGCAAAATTTTATCATATTTATGCGGAAGAAACAGTTGGCACAGTAAAGTTAATCGCGGTTAACATTGAAAATGGGACTTTGCTGCCAGCTTTTCAGATGCAATACCACGATAACGAAACAATTAGCACGATAAAGCAGAAATTGGGACAGGTATCTTAATGTTATATTTGAATGACTAATTAATTGGCAGCAATCTAGGCTCTGCTGAAAAATATTTTTTTATAGATTTTCGATATTTGTGAAGACAAGACTCGCAACCTGCGTTTAGTAGTCGATAAAGGAATCGCTGCGTCACCGACAATGGTGTTGCTCGATGATCACAGTTTTACCTGTGCACAGGCTTTTCTTAACATCACAAATGTCAAGGTAAGCATTATGAAATCACCAAGGAATCTTTCAGGATATTTTCTGCTACTTTTTACAAATATTCAGTTGTATGTGGACATTGGTGGGGACGGATATTCAACGAATGAAGACCGAAAAATCGATTTTGATAAATCAAAAATGTTCACCCTTTTGGAAAGAAGAAATCATGCGAAGATATTGACGATAAGCCTTCCAACACCAGGTTTTAATTTCATCCATTCATATATTTTGCGCATACAATATATCATGGATTCCATATTTTCGTGAACATGTTTTGTTTGTCTGTTTTTTGATTACAGTTGAAAAAAGTTAGTTTATTTCAAAAAAAGTGAGGTTTTAAATATGTGCAAATGTTTTTTAGTAGTTTATTTTATGTCGAAGTCTAAACAAATCAGTTTAGATGACTATATGCAAGTTGGAATTACTGCACCATTTTCACAAGACATAAGTCGTTCAACAACTCCGATAGGAAGTATGCTCACAGATACGAATACAACAACATCATCGGGATCTTATTCAGTTATTGATCTACGTGGTGTTCCTCCTTCAGGTATATCAGAAACACTTCCGATGAAACAAACAACTTCCTCAATGGCTAGTAGTCATTTGTCATCGGTAATATCTGAAGAGGATAATAGTGTTCCTTGTTTGGTAAGTTTCATAAGGAAAATTTTCTTCTAATTATAATGTTAGTTGTCAAATAACTGCATAACTAAGTGTTCCGTGAGGAGGGAAATAGCAGTAGCTATAAATACTAGACTTATAAATTATTTGGTAAAGTAAGTTCCTCATGATGCAGTTGTATACAGCATTTGGTCGTTACATTTCTGAAATATTATACGATGGACCATAAAACTGTTCCTTCATTTTCGGTGTATGGCGATAATTAGTACATTCAATTATAACATTAAGTGCTTGTTTGTATGAAACATTCTAGAATGCAGTGGTTGAATTTCGATAGTTTATTTTTCGTTGATGTTACTGAACATGAATGTTAAGGATGGTGCAGGTGAGATGGAATCTATAAGTGCGACATGTACTCCGATGGTATCACCGGTTGTATCTGATAATGATGATACCGCTGATATTAATACTAGGAATTCTGCTGTTGAGCGAATAAGTCGTTATGAAGTAAACTTTTTCTGCCATTTAATTTCTGGTTCTATTTGACCTCTACTTTTTCGGAAGCTTTAATTTTTTGTGAAAGATGGAATCACTTGATTTTGGAAATTTTCATGATTTCTGATACTGAATATTTTAGCGAACATATGATGCAGTTATGGCAGCGTCGGAACAAAAGCGGCTGTTTGAAATGGACAGTACAGCAGAGGTTGAAGCAAGTACTGCAAGCTCCTCTGGTGATACACTTGTAGGTGGTACACATACATACATTTCCGGAACAACACAGTTTAGTTTCGATGTTATCATTCTTGGAAAATCACGTTTGAAATCACTGAATGGTTAGTTGGAACTGTTCCGAATTTATATTTTGTTTTTAAAGAACTGTTTTTAGTCAACATCTGATTACTGTTCTGGTTCATCTATCTATTGTTATTAATCGAAAGTAATGTTTTGCTGACTTAGATTGGAAATAATACTTTGAGCGATTGTTTCGTAACATTGCTATTCATTTATTAAGATGTGGAGATAGATGTAGATGATCGACAGCTAGTCATTCATATGAAGCAATGGTTGTCAGCGGTAATTGGAGTTGATATAAATGAATTTGTTGTCCTCAAGCATTATAGTGCTGATGACGCTGATGGTTATGAAAGCATTATTAACGAAGTGGAAACTATTCATGACGCTTATTATGCTGTTCAAAAGGTATAATATCAATTAAATTAATAGTTATTATTATAAAAATGAAAATAATGAGATTTTTCCCGGGTTTATTGATGAGGTTCTTTTGATTTCGAATACAACACATCTGTTATGCTGTTATCGTAATTCATCTAATCTTACACAGATTTTTTTGAGAAAATATCGCATTATGATATTTTGTTTAGTTCATATTACTTTTTTAGTTCTTGAGAGTGCAGAATTTAGTTTCTTAAGGAGATGCAGAATTTCCGGTATGGAAGGAAAATCGAATTCAAAGCCCTTTCCGTTGTTTTCTTTAATTTTGCAGATCCGAGAGGGTTTTTTTTTTTCGAAAATTAAAAAGAGAAAGAAAAATGATATGCATGTTATAGTTGTCAGTAAAATTGCGTTCACCGTTGAAAGAGAATGAGAAATTGATACGGATTATCAGATTTGATCGTGAAAACGCTGATGTAAGTTATTTTACCAGTATCATTATTTATGGCAATTATTCGACAAAAAATAAGTCTCTTTTGAATTTTTTTAAATTTCAGCAAGATAAGTGGTCTACACTATTCAGTATTCCGGCGACGGCTGACATGTCAATACGTACATTGTTGATGCGTTGTCAGGAACAGTTGAAGAAACTGTATGCTACAAAGTGCGACTTCAGCCAGTAAGTAAATTAACGTAGTATTTAAAAACTTCTGATATTTGATTTATTTATTGGCGCATATGATAAATTTACTATTTCTATAATAAATTCACTATTCTGCCTGTAAACGTATCTCATATTGACATTCGGCTGTATCACAATAGATTTTTTGGAAATCATGATATAACTATTATACTATGATTTCCGCTTAACTTCTAAATGGTTAATCTCACAATAATGTAAAAGAATACAAACAGCAGTTAAAATAGTAGTTGTTGCTTATATGAGCTTTATAATTCATTAATTGAAATTGTATTTTTATAATATTGTCGTCGTTTCAAAGGTTACGATTACGAGAAGTGATTGTTGGTGGCGGAGCACCAATGCTGTTTCTTGGTGATCAGCTCGGCCGGCGTGGTCATGAGTGGAATAAAAATCTGTATTTGCAAATTCTCTCAGGTTAAATTAACTTCAGATTTTGTTGTTACTAGTGTTTGTACAAACCGTTTGACATCTCAATGCTTGTAGCAATCTGTATTTTTGCAGATGAAGAAACTGCGCGAGCGAAAATACATACATCTACGCCATATCCGGTGATGGTAAGACGATGGAAGTCATCAGTACCGGAAGTTACATCTTTGATTGAACTGATGGTTCCCGTAGATAAACAAGATCAGGTTGCAGCGCTTAAAGAACAGATCTCTTTACATTATCGTGTTCCACTCAATCAGATCCAACTCTCAGAAGTAATGTGTTTCATAAACCGCTCTGCAGTTAAATCTTGCTATTTAATAATATCTGGAACTGACATTTTGGGTAATAATTTGAACTGATGATTGGCTCATGCGGCTGAAAAAAAAAGAAATTTTTATGTTCATAATTTAAAAAAGTCATTTTTGTAGGCATTTCCGACAACTGCATGGAGTAAGTGGCCATATACGAAAGATAGAGTTGATTTATACGAAAACATTAGTTTCGGCAATAATGAAGTCCCATCTAGCGAAACATTCAATGGCAAACTCGTCTATTTCAAGTAAAATTTTTGTAGATATACTTTTATATATTTAAATTTAAAATTCTAAAATTTTTCAGTCAAATTATGGATATGATTTGTACGTGGTTAGTAGATTATTGCCAAAATTTGCGAAAATAACCGTAAATGATGTATCAAATACTACTAATTCAATCAGCAGAGAGAATAGTCCGAAATCAAATTGTTTGGCTGCTGTTTGAGATGTGAAGGCTCGTATGATTTCTTCCGATTTAAATTTGCTAAATTTTAGATTAGCTAATGAACAAGTACGTCATTTAACAGAAGAGGAGAAACGCGCATTGAGATATAAAGACAAAGACAGCGCTGTAAAATCTCGAGACACTGCAATCTTGCGAAGAAAAGAAAGACCATTAAGGATACAGCTATCGACTAGTATTACTGAAGATGATTAAGCCAAACAATGTTTTATTTATTCATTTAGTTCCTTTTTTTGTGTGTGCTATTATAAAGCGACTATTGCTTGATGAAATAACTAAAAATAACAAAAATCATGGCTAGTGTTTTTACTGTGTGGAGCATTATTATTTCTGATTGAAATTTATTTAAAATTACTAAAACATATTTGCGGCAGATCACTGCAGTTATTTTAGGCACTGTGGTAGATCTTATTTATTTTTGCATTGAAAGGTTTAGAATGGATGATGAGAAGATAGCTTTTTTAAAGGGAAGTTTGGATTATTATATTTACAATTTATATAGTGCCTATTCATCTCATGTTTATTATATATATTGTTGCTTCTGTATGCATTTTCTGTTATCATGATTGCACTATTCTAGATGCTGATAGTTGCTCGAACAATCATTTTTGAAGGAGACATTTCGATATGTTTCTTTTTGCTCTTTGGCTTCGTTTCATAATATGTTTCCTTAGAAATTCTCGATTTTCTGAATCACTTCAAGGGTTATGTCGTTTCGATATTACGAGAATTACTGGTTTTTCATCATTAATTACTTTGCTTTTTCTTCATTATATTTTGGCCAGAAAGTTTTAGCTTTTCGAATGCTGTATGTTTTATAAGCTTTATTATCAGTCAGTTCAGATGATGTTAGATATACATGAAGCAACACACTATATTGAAATCCTTAATGTTTTTACTGACTGTCTTCCTCCAGTATTTTTTTTAGAGATGACAATTGGAGGTAATTGTTTCGTACGACGATTCATTTCTTTGCTTAAATTCATATCCATGTTTTATCCAATTGTGTGACATTTCCAAAAACAAACTATGACACTGTCTGATCAATTATACAAAATCTATTCCAAGCATGTAATTTTCAATACTCATTTGGTAATTTTTAGAATTTGTTCATGCTGTCAATAGTGATTTTGTAAAACAACAATTGATCTGCTTTCTAGTTGTTCATATATTTCTTGTTTTTATAGATTTTAATAAGTTCTATTAAATGATTTATTATTTATCGTACTAATTACAAGCAACTGAACACATCTATTATCCATCTGAAAGAAACAATTATGCATGGCTGGATGTGTTGGATTATAATATGTCCTACGGTATGGTAAAAATAATTCATTTTGTTTTAAAAGTATGCAAATTTTTGAATTATCTCTTCATGATAAGACATATTAGAAGAAAATATAGTTCAGCCAATTAATTATACCTTTTATTTTATCCCATTAAAGTATATTATACAACGTGTATAACTAGATAACATATTATGCTTTATGTTCTGCAGATGTTACGAATGTTTCATTAATTTACTGATTCCCCTTTGATAGCATATGAAAGAAGTCAACGAGTCAATAGAGATGAATGCATCAGATTTCGATGGAGCTTTAATTTGATTAAAATCCGAGCCAACATTATGAGTAATTGAAAGTTATCTTGTATCAGATATTTGTTTACTTTCATCCATAAAAACCGCCAATTCCGCAACAACCCATACCGTAACCATTCAAACCAGTACCATATGAACCATAACCACCAATTCCACCATAATTTCCGTAGCCGCCGATGGTTCCATAATTTCCATAACCATAACCATAACCGTAACCATAACCTGGATTATTTAATAGATTTGTAATATTTGAATTAATAAATGCTAAAAAAGATAAATTTAGTTATTAGGTATTTAAAAAAAGCTTTGCATTTATAGACAAGCACCGAAATGCATAAAACAGATTCAATCATTCATTTTTTCTCGTTTTTTAAGAAATGTAACAAATTAATATCATGCAGCTCAGAATACTATTTAAGGTATGCACCATAAACTTTTGCATAATTGAAATTCATTGAAATTTGAAACTTTTGACTAGATCGAGCATTTAAACTAAATTATTATAATATATGAGAAAGATGAACAAAAAAGTTGAAATTCAAGAAAAGTAATCAGTCATACCATTGCCACATCCAAATACACTGAATCCATTACAGCTACTAAAGAACTGTCCTTCGGTGACGGATAATAACAAAAGCAAAAGTGGTGGTGATATGAGTTGTGTCGTTCGTATCATTATTATTCAACTACTTCACTTATCGACCAGTTAGTAATAAAATATTGAAATGTTGTAAAATCCTTTCAGATATGATTTATATACCCCTGTTGTGGCAATGCCTTACCAGTTTTTTTCTTTTGTTTGCTATTATTTGACCTTTTATTGAAATGTAAAGTATACCATTGAATTTTCTACAACTAAAACTACAATGAGTTAAATTTAAATAGTTGAATTATTTTTGCTACTATTCATTTCTAGCCAACACAAATATCACAAGTGGTACTTGTCATGAGAGATATTGCTACTTCTACTATTACTATTAACTATCAACAGACACATTTGTTACTTAATAATTAATCAATTATGGCATTTTAATGATTATTGATTATTCATTATTATTGTAATACTTATTAATATTTTCACTATTCTTCTTCTTCTTCTTACTATAACTGTTATTGTTATTGTTGTTGCAATTAGTACTACTAATTGTTCTATCAATTCTTTTGAATGTGTCACGATTGTTTCTTTTTTTTTGCTTTATTTGATAAATAAATTTTTGTCACAGTCACGAATGAGAATTCTTTTTCTTTCTTACTGTATTATGTATTATTTGTCTTCAGTAAATCTTATTTGTTATTTATTTAAAAATATTATTTGTCTTATTGTATTAGGTAAATGTGCAAAGAATCTTCTACCACACAGTTTGTTGACAAAGGCAAGTAAGTTTTGTTTACATATTTTATTTCATTTTGTTTATATCATTAATATGATAATTTACGGTTAATCTGAACATTTGTTTGATCGGATGGAAAGAAAGAAGCAGTTCATGAATTATCCTGGAAAACTGTATTATTAGAAGAATCAATCATGACGATTCCGGGAAGCTTTATTTTGGTTTTTTTCCTTTTTGCAATATTTTATTTGATTAGCTCAATAATTAATTTTTAGTATAATACACTTCTTGAATGACATTATGTAATTGCTTACCTTTTGTATGATTCCACACAATAAAGGGTATGTTGACATGGATGTTAATTAATTAGTAATTAACGCTTCTATTATCCAGTTCTCATCCATTACCCGGTATATCCCACTGGTATTTGCTCGTTGTAATTGCATACTCTCTATGATTATTTGGTGATGAAAGTGAACTATGGTTTTTCATTATATTTTTATTATTTTAACTTTGTTGAAATCCCTATTTAATTCATTAAGTAACTTTTTGTTTGTTCTTATTGTCGTCGAATGGTTGAAAGCGAGAAAGCTGTTCGCTTAAGCTGACGTGCCATCATCCATGTGTATCTTTCCATCAATAAAGTTTCCGAGAGGGCATTGTATCCAGGGATTATTTCCAGGAGATATCCACCACAGATAATCTTTGGATAATGAAACTTTTTCTAATTTTTTAACACCTTTAAATATTACCTGCTACTACAACAACAACAACAACATATCACATGCACACAAGACAGACAGACAGGCAGACAATATAAACACACACACACACACACACACACACAGACCATTCTTGTTAGTAGTGGTTTGCATGGTTGTAAATTGAAATGAGGAAGAACCGGCTCTTCTCTTTCAATTTCTACTTTTTTTTCACCCTTTTCACCTTTGCTTCTACTCTTAAACTACGCTTATATATGTGTGTGTGTGTGTGTCTGTGTCTGTGCGTGTATGTATATGTCTGTGTCTGCGTGTATGTGCGTGTATGTCTGTGTCTACGTGTGTGTATGTCTATGTCTGTGTGTATGTTTATGTATGTGTGAAGTGAACATTGTTTTGCAGTAATTCATCCAAGTTATTTCTTATTTTTACTTCTTATTACTACTAATTACTATTTTGACGGTATATTGTATGTATGAAATAGATTAGGATATGGTCTGTTAATGTGAACGTGAAAAAGAGAGAGAGAAATGGAGAGAGGAAGGGAAGAACTTTTGTGTTATCATTATCACCAATAGTGTTGTACATGGAACTGTCACAACATACACATACACACACACACATATACACACACACACATACACACACACACACATACACACACACATACACACACATGCACACACATACATATACTTGCAAATACTTGTAGCACTTCATAATAACGTTATTGTCATCATCGTCATTGTTATCAAATTTATCATTTATTATTGGTTGAGAAGAAAGGTATGTGTAACTTCTGGAAAGGACCATTCTTAACATCCATCGCTTAGCGAGCAAAAAAAGGAATTGAATTCCATGTCTCATCATTGCTCAAACTGCTTTCATTCATTTCTATTTTTTTATTTATTTTTATCTTTATATTTATCTGTATTTATGTGTTTTTTTGTGTATGTGTGTGTATGTGTGTATGTATGTGTGTATGTATGTGTGTATGTGTATGTGTGTGTGGGTAGGTGTATGTGTGTAGGTGTTTAGTATATATACGTGTGTGCGTGTATGTATGTGTATGTATGTGTGTGTATATGTGTGTGTGTATGTGTGTATGTGTATGTGTGTGTGGACAGGTGTGTGTATATGTGTATGTGTGTGTGGGTAGGTGTATGTGTGTAGGTGTTTAGTGCATATACGTGTGTGCGTGTGTGTATGTGTGTGTGTATGTGTATGTGTGTGTATGTGTGTGTATATGTATATATGTGTGTATCTGTATGTGTGTGTGGGTAGTGTATGTGTGTGTTTAGTGTGTATGTGTGTGTGTGTGTGTGTGTGTGTGTTGTGATCCTGTTAGAGCAAAAGTTTACATTTGATAGGTTAAATTGATAGTGGTGGTGCAATGATAGCGAACTTCATTCTACCTTACTTCTCACCCTGCGCTCTTTGACTTACCATTGCATCGCCGCTTCCCTTTTAATTAATTAATTTATAATAGAGCCTTTGTTGATATTATTGTAGAGTTGACAATTAATACTTATTAGTGGAAATGATAAAAGTGCTTGGCAATATTAATTTCTTTTTATTTTATTGAAATGAATAAAAAGTTTTGGCAAAAAGTTCAAAGTTCCAAAATTAATTTCTTTTTCTCATTTCTAAACAAATATTCCGCAAGGCAATTCAACTGAACGGCTAATTATTCAGCAAAACTTTAATTAATTCCAATAAAATTCTCTTTCATTTCTTTCCCAAAGGATAGAAAAGAGAGAGAGAGGGCAATACAGAACTTTGCTAATGTTGGGAAGAGATGGACAGATGACAGAAAGTTTTGTTGTTTTGGTAGAATTGTCGCAGAATGAAAGAAAAAGTATGAGAGAGAGGGAAGTTCGGTGTAAAAGTTTCCGTTATGTAATGTAAGGAAGGGTTTTGCAAAGAAATAGGGATGAAATAGCTATGAACTGAATTTAACATTGTTGTTGTAATATAAAAGTATCTGTTTGCTTCTTTTTCCCTCCAAAGCCTAAACTTTTTTAAAAACTTTTGGCTCAAATTAGCATTTTTTGGACTAATAGGCTTATTTCATTAATTGGCCAAGAATATTTCAGTTCAGTTCACTTTGTGCAATTCATTTTCACAAATAGACCAGTTTAAATTCATAGCAGTCTTTCTCAAATGTCATCCAAACATTTTTTTGTAAGAAGGAATGTTTACGTCACTGTTAAATTTTCTTGTTTTTTTTTTAAATTGAAAAAGAATAAAAAATAAATGGAATATGTAGAAGAGAAGAGAGAAGAGAGAGAGAGTGAGAGGTAGAGAAGAAGAGGGAAGAGTATATGTATTAAGGAAATAAGTAATTTCTTCTTGAGAAATGGGAAAGTTCTTCATTGATAACTGTAAAACAAATTTTGAAGCATCTATTAGAGAAAATTTTATCAGAGATTGTTGAATCTTTAACTGATAAGTGATATCGGTAAAAGGCGGGGAAGGCGGGGGGTAAGCCGCGGTAAATTAGAATAGAGGGTAAGAAGAAGGGAAAGGGAGAAGAAGGAGAAAGGTGGAAATGATTGTTGTTGAAGTGGAATGAAGGAACGTTTTTTTCCACGAACTCTTCGTATCTGAGCGGAAGTCATCGTTCATGTCATCATATCATTTCCATGGATGACAGTGCATGTGATTGAAATTCTGGTAATTCAGGCGTCGGAAGCAATCCATAATGAAGCATGACGCGTTTATCCCGGCCTAATTAGGTTTATTCTGGCTTAATTAGGCTCGTCTTGAACAATTTGTTTATCTTGTCGAGATTAGATCGATCCGACAAGTCAGGGAAGCAAGCATGACGTTTATCCTGGTCTAATTAGGCTCGTGTTAAACAAATTGTTTATCTTTTCGGGATCAGATTGACCCGATAAGAGTCAATCTAAGGTCAGTGATAACAAAAATGATAAATGTAAAAATATAATTAATGCCTTAATTGGTTAGTATACGATAACATTAAAATTTTATGAATAAATAGAAGAAGGAAGAAGTACCAACGAGAAATTACATGGCAGAAAGTGTAGTTTGGGTAGGTTTCAATATTGATGAAAAAGATCTTGTACAATAGCAGAGAACCTCGTACAATAACAGAGGACCTCGTACAATAACAAAGGACCTCATACAATAATGGGGAGGCTTTGTAATTGTAACATCCGTATTTCATACATTTGTGGCCTTTTTTCGTAAGATTGCTTGCAATTGCATTATCTATTTTTCACTTCTATCATCCCTCTGCTTCTTTTCTAAGGAGGCTTCAATGAATTTCATGAAATTGTTTCCATAACTTTTACTACTACTATTGTTACCTCTTCTTCTCTTCTTTTTATAAGCTATCTTTCTTCCGTATATTTCAGGCCTTATTCTCAGTATTCTAACTCATTTCATTGCTTCTCACATTGCATCCATCTGCTATTGGTCATACATATTTGATCGATGGTCCTTCGATGCTGCTGGACGTTCTAAAGATGACCGAATCGATATGGTGTGTGTTCAGATGGACTAATAAATGATGGATAGAAATAGTGTTTAGCCTAAAACATTGACTTCTTGCAACAGTGACAATGATGAATCCTTTCTTTCATTTTTCTCCTGCTTTTTTAAATGAATTATACATTTACTATGTACATTTGTAAATTGCAATTAGCATATACATTTTTAGATAAGTAATTAAATATGAGACGATTTTTTGAGTAAAATACATTTAAGTAATTGGTACGTAGAAATATCTTAGATGATCTATTTTATTTTCAGAGTTATCTCATTTTAATTATTGTAAATTAAAAGGAAGCGGAAGATTTCAATTAAATTACACTCGTACATACAAACTAGATACAAATGAGCTTTTCTCTTGCAAAACCTAACTTACTCGTTACTTTTTATTAGTGGGATATTCTACAATTATCATTGTTTATTTCATGATTATTTAGATTTTGCAAATTAGTGAGATTACTACTGATATCGGTGTTGATGACATTACCAGCCATCATTTACTGAGAGCAGTATCAGTATCAGTGATTAATGTAGTGGTTGAAGCTTATCGCAGCAGTTCTATTTGCAGAATCAAGCAGATTTTTTAAAAGTATTACTTTAAAAGTAATTGTGATTTTTGATTTGAGTAACAGATAGTTTTAGCTTATCAGTTGTTGTGGACCAGATTGCAATTTTTTGCATCATCAAATCCTTACAAGAATCCTTACAGCTGTGGTTAATGTAAATTATTTCGCAGTCTGATTTGAAAATTTTTCTATTTCAGATTAATTCTGCGATATTTGGAGGAAGCGGCGGCTGTTTTGACAGGCAATGTTTGCTTCAATAAAAAGGAAATATGATCATCATCATCGGTTAGTACGAGAGATCCATTCGGTGATCCCTCATTATACTACGACAAATAGCCGTTCCCAATAATGATGCGTTGGAAGCCAGCAACGGCTTCTGGAAGAACAGCACGATGGCTTTGGTGGTCCACTCTGATATTTCTACTTCTCAGGGCTACAAAAGTATAATTTACGTTTTACCTTTGCTTCCGCTGAATTTTTGTTTCAAGAAAAAAATGGAATCAAGGAATAACGTGGATGGTAAATATCAACGTTTGGAGATTTACATAAAGATAAGATCAGTTGCATAGGAATTTTTGCAGCAATTTGATTTGCGAACAACGGTAAACAGTGATAAGAATGATAGTATGGATGAAAGCATGTGGTATTCGGAAAATGTTAGTATAATACGTCTTAAGTTGCAGCCTAAAGCAGCTAGCGAATTGAGTGAGGTTTTATTCTGTCTTATATTTGATTTTATAAAAAATTGAACAATCAAATTTTTTATATTTCATGTTTTCTCTAAGAAAACTTAATGGAAATGTATTAGCTTTGTTAGAAGAAATATTTTAGAGATACCAGAATGTGAAGATTCAATCAATGATTGCGCATACGGTGGTAAATGCGTTGCCGATTCAGCTGGTTACAAATCTTGTCTTTGTCCAGCAAGTTGTCCGGCTTGTGAGTTTTTTCATAATTTCTATGAACCGTTATAATTTGGGGAAGTCATAGGCCTCTCCTTGCCATCGGCTGCTTAAATCTGCATAATCTAATTACTAGCAAAGATTTTGTTGACCCAAATATTGAACTGACTAACAACATGTAGTGTGACTCAAATTTCTTCGACTGAAATTTCTTCATTTTATTCTAATATTCTCCTTTGAAGAGTTATTAGTATCCATTGATGTTCCTAGATGTATATTCTGAAAGATTGGTTTAGCTTACCATTGTTTTGCAGCGATTCCAGTGTCATGCCGTACCGGCAGACACGATGACTACTGCATGTCAATGAATGATGACTACAGAAATAAGTATCTACTGCCGGAACCTGCTTGTCATATGGTTTGGTGTATTTTTCATATTATTCATCACTCGAGAATTATCGTTCTTTCGAACTTTTTATTTTTAATTTGTGCTATATATACGATATTGACACGATCCTGTGGTGGCAAGATATCTTTTTGAATGTACGTACGGCCAGAAATATGTTTCGGTTGTTATTATGATAACCTAGATTTTTAATATTTAGTTATGAGTCGTTTATTACAGTGAGGAGATTGATCTTGTATTGCGTTCTTTAGTGCTCCTTTACAGGGGATTTGCGTTTGTCCGCCAATGTTTGATCCGTGGAGACTAGAAGGAGCTATCGAATTACTTCCCTTCAAATGCGATCGAAGTGCGTTTTTCTTTCTTTAAGAGTTGGTGAATTTAAATTGTTCTGAAATATACTTTCGTGAAATAGTGGAATAAGTAAAAATAATATAATATTAGAACAATGGCGAATTAATTCGAGTGCTCTTGAATTCATATCATTAAGAAGATAGCTTGTACTCTCCCACATTTTCTGGAACATTTCGTTTTCTGTAAAAATTTCTTGAAATCATTTTTGGTCAGTTTTTTATCAATAAATTTTGCAGACAAAAGTGATTGCAGGAGAACTAATGATACAGGGACGGGCGCTTCCATCGGATTCTGTCTATCAGGGTACAGATGCCAGTTTATTTTGTTGCATTAATATGGATCCGAGAGCATTTATTGATGACGATGGGGTTTGAATTCTCAATCTTTTTCTGTCGTTAGATTTAATGATGTGGAAAAATCTGGTGCCAAGTAGTTTTGTTTCAAACTTTGATATTGTCGCTGTGGGAACGAACGTTATGGGGATTATTATTTAAAATGGGATTATTATTTAAAACGGGATTATTATTTAAAAATAATAGTAGTGTAATTATCTGTGATTTCCTAGATTATCTTATGTTGATGACGATCTTGTTGAATCACTTCTGTAAATTAGTCAAAAAGATATTATGAGAAGATGAATAATGCTGCTTCTCATTAAATTCACATAAAAATGTGATTTTCGAAAACTTGCGGATTATTTGTTAATTTTGCGATCTTTGATTTGGCTGTCAGCAAATGCAAGAGAAGAATTGAATTTTTTAGGTAGACTTTATACAGAATTCATCAATTATACGTGAGCCAACCAATACACCTTACGACGAAGTGTTTACCGATGGCATCGAACCACCACGTTGCTGGTCACTGGAAATTAAGAATGCACAATACAGTGATAGTGGAACATATCTTTGTCACGTGAAAACAACCGGTAAACATGAAATTAACGCCAATCATACGATTAATTTCTTTGTAAAAGGTATTTCAACATTCATTTATTCTTTAATTTTATGACTATCTTTGGTGAAATTTTTGAGTTCATATTGGAATTAACCATTTTCTATGAAAGTGAGATTTGTTTTATCGGCATGTCTAGTCATTTCCTTTAAATAGATGCTCAAATATAGCTTTAATATAGCATTACAATATAATTGTAGTGAGAAATATCTTTGTATATAATTTTCCTCTTTTTTCTTCTGACTTCGATATCAATTATTCTTTTAAAACAGTTTTGAAATTTTTTCTAGATTTTAAGTACAAAACTAGTAAGTATTATAAGGAAGCTAGGAAGATTGAAAGAAACAGGAACTTAAGGAAAATCATGGTTTGAAATTTTTGTTGAAAATATTTGTATTTAGCTGTATAAAAAAAATAAAAATATTGATTGTCTTGAAGACAAATCCTCCTTTTGATAGGGATTGTTGAAATCATCAACTTTTTGTAACACAAATGCTATAGAATCAACTGTATTTTAGTTATAGAGACATCATTAAACTAATGCTAAAAGGACAATTAAAATGTCCTATGTCTTAAGGATTATATTTTTATCATTACTATTTATCTTATGTTATATTATTTATCATAAAGCTTTGGGGAAGAATGGAGTTAACTGTTTTTTAAGCATAGCAAGTCGATTGAATTCTTATTTTTTTTTTCGGTCATTCAAGTCTTGAAAAATGTTTGCCTGTCTCATGTCAGAACTCTAGAAAAAAGTATTTGCATTGGTGATGCTTCAAAGAATTTTTTGAATTTCGAAAAAAAAAAAAAAAATAGTTCGGAGGAAATCATCTACTAAATCTCCTAGATCAAAGTAGTCTTTCTACTGGCGAATATTCATCCTCCGAACTGAAATTTCTCGATCTGCGTGCTGAACGACGAAATACCAAGAAAATTGAGGAGAAAAGTGAGTTAGTAGGATGTTAAGCATGTAATATCACTATACCATCCGCTCATATACTTTCCTAATGCATGCTTGTTGGTTTGTGAATCTTGGTTTACCTCAAATTCCTTAAAATTTTTCTCTTGCGACATCTTTATGTTTGGGTCTTTTTGATGAAAACATGTCATTTATTTGCACTCCATACTTTTCAACTCCATTTAAATAGTGCACAGAGATAATTTAATAAAAAAAAGCAATTAAACGAAGTATTAGTGGCTTATTATTTTTTAATTTCGTTGAAATCTTTCTCTAGTTATACAAGTTCAAGGATGGATGAGTAAATTATTTGAACTGTTAATGAGAAGCTAATGGAATTGTTGGTCCACATTTTTTGAAACATATATTTCATTTAACAAATTAAGTTTAGAAAGAGTTGGTAAGTCATCTGTCTGATAGCTTTATTCATCGAAATCCATCACTACAAGACTCTTATATTAAATTTTATGATTCGTAATGAAGTGTAAAATATGTACAATAGTAATATTCTATTGTTTCAACATGGTTGCGGTTCATGATTAGAATAATTCAGGAATTATTCAGAATATTGTTTCTAGCAAAGTTTTCTGGATACATTTCGTGCCTCCCAGTATGTGCATGTCGTTATTTGCATGAAGTTTATTACGTTGCATGTACGCAAGCTCATTGTTAATTGCAGTTATTAGTTAGCTAAATTTATCGTTTACTGTTTTCTAGCACCACGAATTATCCAGAATGTGACAGTGAAAACGAACGCAACTCATGCGGAAATTCGATGGGATGCTCAGGATGACGGGCCAATGTCGAAAATTGATTTCAAGTAGACCTTTTCCTTTTTTATCAATTATTGTGAATCTTTCACCGAATTCGATATAAGCATATACTTTATCCGGGTTGGAGAATGGCGTCAAAGTAATATACCGAAGTTTAGCTAGATGTTACTTTTAGATCAAGTGAAATCAAAATTAGCTCATGTTTTCAATAACCAGTTGGACTTATTGAAGCTAATGAACGGCTAAAGTTGAAAGCTTGCATTTTTTACTGGTGTTGTAGATTAATGCGCCGAACAGATGGAGTGGAGGTGTGGTCGGATACCAACGCAAAATCTGGTGTGGTCATTGGGGAATTGTTACCAGCAACGCCATATACATTATTTATATCAGTTTTCGATGGTCAAAATGAACCATTCAAAATAACCGAGCATTTCACAACATCTGAAAGTGGTAATTTTTTTATAGTGTCGTAGTTCTGTAACAACTTAAAAAATGAGTACCTCCTTATATACTAACGCTTACTTATGAGGCTGCATGAACTGCGAAACTTGATAGATTTTAAAAAAATTGGATTTGGTTGGGAAATCCTCTTCCGAGTAACAGTCATATATACCATTCAAAAACTACTTTATCGTTGAAGTTTGGAGAAAATAGAGAATTTATAGCTATAGTTATTTGCAGCGCTTTCTGTTTAACTATTAATTTTTTTACTTAAAATTCACGAGGAAAATGGTAGAAAAAAAGAAAAGAAAATTTTTTTACTTAAACATCATCAAGTTTTATCGGTTTGATCTGCTTTGATAAATTTGCACAGTATTATTTTCTCGTTGTATTTTAGCTCCAGAACCACCAACACTGGGTGAAATACGTGTTCTCAATCTTCAGGGTGGTTTGTATTGTGAAGTTGAATGGATGCCACCGAAAACACCGAATGGACGTATCATTAAATACTACGTATGTTTCAGATTAAACACTCGTTAATTTCTCTGTATAAGTAATTTTTCGTTTGGAAATAATATCATTTTAAACAGTGAAAACTTTTTATCGAAAAAATCAAAATCTAATAGATAACGGTACGAGGACAAATACGGCATGTTTCTCCTGGTGGGTTTTTGTCAAGTGATGATTTCCCAGCAGAAGAGAAGAATCAGTGCGCTAATTACAATAATAATGATAGTAGCTATACGAGTGCGGATGCTATCGCTGACTTCTATTCATGTCGTTTTGGACCATTAAAGGTATTCGATCATTTATTTATACTAAAAATGAAATTTCCATTAGTGAATTATTTTGAAAAATTTATTTAATGCATAAAAAAAATTTTTTTTGTTTAATATATTTTAAAAAAGCTACACATTGTGTTTTAAAGGTGCTGATCTGCTTTTGATTACAGAGCTTTTGGTAGGATTACTAAATATTGTTCAGGATTCTAAAGATATTTGTAGGATCGCTAATTTTCAAGTGGGATTAATAAGCTTATTTTGCTATCTCTAACATTCTGAAAAGATCTTCCTAAAATTACAGCCAAATCGGAATTATACGGCATTAGTGTGGACTGAGAATGGCGCTGGTCGAAGTGAAAATGCAACATTTTCCGAACAGTGTATAACGGACTTTGCGCAACCGGATGCCGTTGATGCTCCGGCTTCGATGTCACAAAATGGAACAGTATTCGGTTTGACGTTCAACAGCGAACCAGATGAAGTGAATGGCCCTGTAGCGTAAGTGATTTTTAGTTCTTAAGTGATGATAAGACTCAAAGATCTCAATTTGTTACTCCAATTTCGAAAAAGTAAGCGAACAGTTATGGTTTTTGGTAAATTTCTATAGGCAATTTTTTTAATCTTATGTCAATTTTTGTTTGTTCGAGAAAGATGAAAAAGATTCGTTTGCGCGAAAAGTGTTAATGACTTCGAAGTCACTTACGCTAGAAACAGTCCTAGCAAAATGCATTTTAACAGTCCGAGCAATTTTCCCATTTTCGTTTTATAGATGTTACTACGTTGCAATTGTTCCACTTGCACCAAACGTTGTTATTGAGAGTTTGCCAGCACCCGATTCGCTTATTGTTGACACATTCCTTAAAACGATGAGCAATAATTTACAGAATGAGCAGCTTAAACAAGTAATTTATCTATTTTTTTCTCCACTTTATTACAGCACTGTACAACAGTATATACTGATATATATTGGTTATTTTTTATTTGATTTTTACTAAAGCTTTTTTTTAAACCGCTGTAATGCATAGTCACTAAGGCAAGAACATTTGGAATTCTCTTGAAGAAGATTGCTATATTATAAATCATGCTACCTTATTCATTAATTAATTTTAATGATGGTCTGATCCTTCAGTTTCTTCTCCAAAGAGCATTACAAATTCGGAAATATATCTTGCCATCTTTCTGTTGGGCAGTGCATGGGAAAAATATGAAATGCTTGTGGAATTTTTCAGGATACGAAACAGAAACGTTACTTTGCATATATCGCGGAAAGTTATATGCAGTATCCGAAGAAAACACTTATTGGTGATGGTAATACTGCAGCTGGTGTAGAACCGTGCAATGTTTTGTATGTCATATAATAAATGTTGAGATTACGTTGTTTTTTATTTGCATACGATGTTTTCTCCATACGAATTGCAGGTACTTGAGTCGTCATCGACCCGAGGATCCAGCGTTAAAGCCTGGTTTAAAGTATACTGGTTTCTTGATTGCACGTGTTGATCGTGATCATGCTGCGCGTAGTGAATCATTCCGACATAATGATCCTTTCTTCGGGAAGAGAAAGCGGTAAATTTAACTGCTTCGTTCCAATATCTCTTACTTTATATTCCCGTTTTAATTCTTTATTTATTTTTGCATGGCATATAAATTTAGTGTATCTATCAAACATTGTCTTTATTTCTAATAAAGGTCAGTTTTTTAGAAGGCGATCACATCAGAACATAGAGAAGCAATTTTTGGATCGTAACCGTTGGTTTAGTTATCGTGAAAATTCGGAACTTCCACGTCATTTTCGATCTTCACGGCAATTAATTGTTAGTGGTCCAGCATATGGCTTCAGCGGATATTTTAAACCCGTAATCTTAGAAGCTTTTGATGGTATGTTTTGGTTTTATAGGTTTACTGGTTAAGTTTTAGCTTTCGCTGCTGATTCTGATTACGGAATTCAGCAGTTTTTTTAAATCATATGTAACTTTGATTTTGCCGAAACGTTAATATTAGTTATTCCAAAAAAAATTTTTCTTGCAAAGACTTGGTTGATTAAGGAATATTTTCTTAATTTTTCGAGATTCGGTTGATTGAAAGAAGCGGTTTTTTCTCAAATTATATTCAGCAGTAAATAAAATAATTATTGCAGAGCAGTGGGCCCAATCATGGATGACAGTACTGTTTAGTGTACTTTCTTTGATTTTATTCGTCGTTCTAGTTACCTCATTTGTTACCTATATTTTGCACAGGTATCTTCTCTAGCTCGAGCTATTTTTCACAATTTTATGATATTAGGATTCGTTTATACAGTCCTTTATTAGGTATATCTAATGATTTGGTAGAAATTTGTCCAAGAGATTTGTCTATGTTTTTTATTTTATCCGTACTTTAAGGCGCGGAATGATAAAGCAGCTATGCCCAATGAGTAAGGATCGTATACTTCTAAAGCCCCATTTTCATGCAACACCAGTTGATGATCTACCCGAGGAATATACCATTCGACGTCGTGATAGCAATTATTTATGCATTTCTGAGTTTGATGTACTTGTGATTTCTCTTGTCATTTGTTTAAAACTCTAGCTTTTCGTTCTAAGTCTTTCATATAGAAGTATCGGAGGTATCCAGAGTTAGATATATTTGCTTAATTTGGTATCGGTTTTCCTTGTCCATTCTGCAAAATAATAGTAGTCAATTACTCTCTCTTTCTCCTTTTTTCTTTTTTCATTTTACTCTTCCATCACTTTGTATCGTAATACTTAACATACATGCTTGTTTTATAGGCATTGCCACATTATCGTTTTATGGAGTCGAGTGCTTCGGAGCGCCTAGAGAATGCCCATAAAAATCGTTACAATGATATAAAGGCATTTGATGCTACACGTGTCAAGTTATCAGTTATCGGAAATGATCCATCTACCGATTATATTAATGCTAATTTTGTTAAGGTCATCATGTTACGCAAATAATTATTCTTTTATACATATTTTTCTTACTATTCTTTTACGTAATTGATTTTATTCATAGTTTATTTTTGTATTTTGCTGAATTTTCTTAATCGATAGCTAGCTATCGTTTTCATTATAATTTGACCTTCTTCGGCTATACTAGCTAACTCTGAAGTAAATTCGAAATATTATGTTCAGTGTTGCATCATCAAGCTGTTATATCGGTAACTGTTTAATGAATGACAGTAAGATTTGTAATATTCACAAACATTTTTTTTTTTTTGTTCGCTTTATGCTGATGAATACTGAGTAAATATGTGAGAAAAAAGTAATGTGTTATAGATATAATCCATCCTTATTATCAGCTTAAAACCATAGAACAAAATATTGAAGTACACTTCCTCTTATTTAGAAATGAGATATTGCTCTTTACATGTGAACCAATTTGCTGAGCTTTCATTTTTTTTTCAGGGATACAAGGGTCGCAAATTATTCATTGCATCGCAGGGTCCATTAGATGCTAGTACGGATGACTTTTGGCGTATGATTTGGGAGCACAAAGTGCGGGTTGTTGTCATGGTTGCCAATCTGTATGAGAGAAACCGGGTTTGTAGTTCCATTCTTCTGAAATTTTGAATTTCTAAATTTTTTTTTTAAAGGCTGATCGGTAGCACTTCAGAATTTAAGTTATATCCTTGCAGACTTATTGCTTCATACCTATATAAGAAATGTAGCAATAGGATTAGCCCGCGAGTTATTCCTTTTTGGTAGTGCAGTTTGCAGTGCTCTACTCTTTCTCTACCTTTTTTTTTCAGTCATTTAGCTTTTTGCCAAAAACACTTTATTACTTAATGAGCAGGTAAGAACTAATGGGAAAATATTGTTATTTCAGTGTCAGTGTGCAAAATATTGGCCGGATGATGGACCAAAGGCATATGATAAGTTAGAAGTTCGTCCAGTTAATTCGATTTACTATTCTGATTATGCTATACGGAACTTCGAAATACGTCGAATTCAACCAACAGTAGCGAATGGATCTCTGTCCGGTAGTCCTGCTATCATTTTATACGAAGTTCCGAATATAAGTGGCGATACAGTTAATGATCCTTCCACAGTTATTGTGAATACGAAGTAGGCTATTTTTATCATTTATTCTAGGTTAAAGATAATTGTAAGTATGCAAATTGTAGATGTGGTATTGTAGATATGTGTTGAGTAAGTGAAGATTATAGATTGGTTATAGATTTTCTTGTAAATTTCTCATAATTTCTCTTGAAAACATTTCTTACAATGAAAATATTTGAGATAACACTTTTTTATTTCTTTGTTCTTAGTCAGTGAAATTTTCAGATCCCGTACATCATCAATGCGTGGTTCGGCCGATTCCTTTCTCAACGAAATGTCTTCGAATTCAAAAAGAAATTCGCGGTGTAGCACTAGCAATACACAGTTAAATGACATTCATGCTGAAACAGAATTTATTACTAAAACACCAGGTATTTATTTGATTCATTGATAGAATAGATGAAGTTTTTTGAAAATATTATAAGGATCATTCTCCAATTCAATGCAAAACATCTTTACTGTTACTCGCATCCTTGGATCAGCTATAAATATATTTGGCTTTTTTGAAACATTTTGCATCGAAAGAAAAGAAATTCTTGTTATGAATACAAAAAAAATGTTATTTACAGAAGTGCTTCATGTTGCACAGTATCACTATACCTCATGGAACGACTTACAAGCACCCGAATGTACTACTGGTTTGCTACGGTTTTTATCAAAATTACGCAAACTAGACGATTACATTCGTGGTCCTGTCGTTGTTCATTGCAGGTATATTCAATTAAGCATTTGCTTTTTTTCAGTCCAGTTATATATCTTTCATTAATAGCCCTTCATTTTATTTCCATTATGTTTGATAGTATAATAAAATAGCATTTTTTTTTTCTATAACGGTGCAAAAGTAAATGTATGATTGTAGTGCTGGAGTCGGTCGTACAGGTACTTTCATTGCAATTGATAGTTTATTAGACCAATGTATGGAGGAAAGTAAAGCAGATGTGTATGGTTTTGTGTCGGAAATGAGAAAGCAACGAAATTCTATGGTTCAGAATGCTGTAAGTTTCCATTTTTTGTTTCCCCTTCTAAATTTTCCAAGTATATCTGATAAAATTAAAGATATCTTTTTTTTTCTTTTTATTGCTTTGTTATCTAGCAGATAATAGTTAATCAGTAATTTTTCCACTTTTTTTCTTAAAGTCATTTAATCTTAACTTTTTTCTGAAAACCAATTTGGATTGTGTTTATTAATTAACGGACTTGATCATGAACATTACATATGGATGAAAGTATTTCAGGAACAATATCTTTTTATTTACAAAGCACTAGCTGAATGGTATATGTTTGGTGAAACTGACATCGAAGTAAGCCAATTTCATGAGCATTATCGTGCACTGAATGAGCCACAACTCCGCGAACATCAGATGTCTGCTAATCGATCAACATTTACTGCTGTTTTAAAACGACCAATTCCAAAGCTGCAGCAAGTTAATAGCGATGCTTTAACTTCAGAGAAAGTACCAATTGTAATGGAAGCTGAATACAAGGTATTTAGATTTATCTTAGGTTTATAGATCGGTAGCATTTTGCAATCTGCAAATATTCAGCACTGTTGATAATAATATCTTTGTAAGTCTGAATTTGATGGTCCGTCTGCAGAATTATAGCTAATGGCAGATTGCAAGTTAATATTGTTCCTCGTGTTGTAAATATAAGATTAAGAAGAAGATTAGGAAGTTTAACATTATGAATATTGTAAAAATCTTTTTTGATGAATGTTTAGTAACGCAGTTATGGATTCCGTTTGTAATTTATTCAGCGGCTGGAGCGCACGCTTGAACTACGACGAACATGCAATTTTGCAAATAAGCCGGAGAATTTGAGGAAGAATCGTGTCGAGAATGCTGTTCCATTCGACCACTGTCGTGTCGTCTTACCAGTTGTTATTGGAAGTGTTAACGACTCAACTTATATTAACGCTTCTTTGGTGAAGGTACAAGTATTTTGTTAATTTTTTGAACTGTTTCAATTTAGAGTTAAATGTTAGAAGTACAGATTGCTACTTTGGAATTAGAGAATTCATGTCTTCTATGTTTTCTCTCTCTTTATCGCTCTAATAACAGAGATGCAATTATTGTGCATTGCTACAGTCATGTTGTTGATTTCAGGGTTATTTTTACCCTTATATCCTAGCTCAAGATCCACTGGATGAACAGACATGCTATGATTTTTGGTGCATGATTGGTGAGCAAAATTCGCGAGCTGTTGTGATGTTATCGTCGGAATCCGAATTTACGCAGGCTGAAAAAGTAAATTATTCTTTGTCTAAATTTGCTTTAAAAGAAGTGCAATAGAAAATGAAAGTTAAAAAAAATGAACAAATCCTTGAATTTAATGAAAGACTGTGATTTTTTCATGTGTTCTGAATTTCAGTATTGGCCGAATGAAGTGGGACGCATAAAAACGTTGGGACGGGATAATGAAGTGTCAGTCAAACTAATTGGCGAAGAGTTATTTCCAACATTTGCCCTTAAGAAGTTTACTTACAAGTTTGCGAAAGTTCGTTTTTTTTTTCTTTTCGTTATTGCTTCAAATAAATGAAAACACTTATGTTGTGTGCATTTATGTTATACTTGAGCCCACAAGGCAACTAAAATTGATCGTTAAAACTGATCGAAGAATAAAACGGGTCTTTTAACGTATCATAGGCTAATGCCTTTAACATTTGAATTTTATAATTTTATATTTTGTCTTGGGGAACTGAAAACATCTTTCTATCTGCGAAATTCCCCAAATTTTTCTCGTTTGAAGTTTTCTTTTTTAATTTACAACAGAAACAAACAATTTCTTCAGGAAAAAACATATCGCGATGTAATACAATATGCTTATTTGTGTTGGCCGGCAGATAAAGTAGTGCCAGAATCGACTGAATCAGTAATTGATTTAATAAGTCGGGTGCTTTCCTTACAGAGTGACTATCAAGAAGCAGGTCCTATTATTTTGCATTCAAGGTATTTATTAATTTTTTCTTTTATGAAGTTAGTTTGTAGTAATTCAAACAAAATTTCTTTGAGTTTTTTATTTGTCAGTAATAATCAATTTGATAGTTTTTAGTAAAAAGATAATTGTTTTTTTCATCATTCATTCAAAATAGTTTGAATTTCACGTTCAGTGTTAGCATAACTGCGAGGAGGACAATCATAGTTGAATCCTTCTAAACGACAATACGAAAGCGTTTTCAGTTGTTAAGACAATTTTGGTTTAACTCACCATTAGCTAAATTATCGATGCGATTTTCCAGAGACGGATCCTTCAAAACGGGTCTTTACTGTTGTGTATCGTTGTTGCTTGAAAGGCTTAAAGCGGAAAATCGTATCGATGTGTTTCAAACTGTTCGAAGTTTACAACAAAGGAGACCAATGATGTTCACAAATTTTGTACGTTTTTAACTCAGATTGTACATTTTGTTTACTTCTCCAGTCTTAAAGAAGTGTTGTCCGAAATATACAGAGTTTGGAATGATGAGCTTGTGTTTCTGTTGGATACTTATTAATGGTAATGCCTTGATGGTTACAAATATCAATATTCATCGCAATCTCTCGGAATCGATTAACGAGTTTTCTTCAAAAGAGAAGTCCAGATTGAGCGGCACAAATTATTAATCTTATATTTCATTATTTTAGGAACAGTATGCTTTTTGCTATAAAGCTGTGATGGATTATCTGGACACATTTAACAACAAAGGTACGGTTGATTGATTGATTGAAACATCATACTGTACTTCAAAAGAACAAAAGCAATATAGTTTGCATTGAAATACAGATTTCAAAAAAGGAGGAAGAGGAAGCAATTCAGTCTGTGTGAGTTGTGTCATGAAAAAGAATCTAAATTGAGAGTTGAGCAGAGAGAAGTTTAGTTTCAGATTAAAATCAATATGGTTTGACTTTACGAAAAAACTGTGCTAGAACGGGAAGTGCGCAAGTGACTAAAAATAAGCTGTGAAGAGTTTTGGAAATTCATCCGGAAGGTTTTCATTTCTCAACATTGTTTTTCCCTGATTTTCATGCCATCATTTGCATTTATTTCATTCTGCTTTATTTCTTTCTGGGTATGTAAATTACTAAAGTTACTTATTTAATGACTTCCTCAAATACATTTGGATCCTAAGATATTCTTGACCCATCGTTTTCTTATCAAAATCTTATGAAATTTGAGTGTTCCATAAAAATTGAGTAAGACTTTTATTCGTCATTCGTTTCTCATTTTGTTCTTTCTCACCTCATTGTTCTTTGAGAGCTTTGCTGTCGAGCAATCATACGAGACAATTTTCAATATATCGAACAACAGAATTTTCTCATTAGTTTAAATTAGTTTATTTTTTTATGAACGGTAAAAATGGTCTTCTTTATTGAATGCTGTTTTCAAATGAATTCATTCAGGAAATATCCCAGTTGCATAATTCTGCTTTGTTTTTTTCATTTGTAAATATAAAATTATGCCATACTATTTGATTTGTATTTAACTCGCATATTTTGATTATTTGGTTATTGATATTTGATATATTGCTATTATCATTGCCATTAATTTTAAATTCTGTCAAAGAGCAGCTTCAAATTTCGATAATCATAAATGAATGAAAGAGATCACCTGATCTACCTGATAATTTGACTAAGTGTATCCAGACGGGGTCTGAATATTAATTTTGGAACCGTCAGGATGACTTTTATGAAGTTATCCATCAAATGTTCAATTTGATATGTTTATTATTGGAAGTAGAGCAAAAGATGTTTCACGAAGGCTTTAGTTAATAAATATCATCTATTGTAGGCGATTTATGTGGACTTAAGGGTATTATTCCATCGTTGTCTCTTGACCATGTATCTATCTATCTGCCTTTATCTATCTGGATGTTTACGTATTTATGTGTATATTACACTGAATTTTATGCTTTTTTTTAATTTATATGTTTGTTTTTGTTTCTTTTTTTTTGAATTAAAGTTAAGTTAAAAGTATATTTTGTTGCTAATAATTTCTTGGTGTCTATTATCAATGGAAAATTTTATTAAATTTAAATTTAAGGAACCATAATCAAGGTTAATCTTTGTAGAAGTATTCCTGCAACAAATAGTTTTCCAGTCCTTTCTTCTCACCTTATTTAGGATTACTGTAACATTTTTATTGTTATAAGTTCGAAATAGTAATGGAAACATAGGCAGAAGAATGAGATATATTATGATTCTATGTAAAATTCAGTGCACATATTTATATGAAAGATAATTATGATTAATAGCATTGTTAAGAATGATTTGTTATCTTTTTCCATACTGTTCAATATTGTTAATGCTCATAAATGATTTACTTATATCAGTCATAAGCAAATGCTACACCACCTATCATACTGTATCATGTTTGTTGTCATCTATCATTCCTTTTATTTACGTTCAGTTGTAATCATTCAGTCATTTTTAGAATACAAATGATTGAAAAGACCAGTTGTAGTAATAGAGTTGATTAAATCTGTAAGAGTCAGTTATATTTCACTGTTTATTATGTATTTGAAAACGACCTCGTAAAGAAATAAAGAACAAAGTTGATCATCACATCATCCATTTTAGTGCAATTAAAAATTTGTCATTTAAGTTTTTCAGGAAAAATAATTATCCAAAAGAGAGGGGACAGATTAAAGGATTAATTTTTTTAAATTTAATTAAAGATTAAGTGGAATAAAAGAATAATCCATTTTCTGACTGAAATGTCTTCAGAATAATTATAGGATATGAAAAGTTATAGGTGATTAAATTAAAGTTTAGAAAAAAGTTCATGGATTCAATTAACGGAATTGATGTTTTAATATTATTGTTTTAAAAGAAATTAAGTCTCTATGTGAGAATGAATAAGCTAATTAAAAATTGACACCAATATCCAATAATACTTCTGATTGTAATCAAATATTGCAAAATTAGGTGAACGAATGAAGGGATACTTCAAGACGATAAAATCATTTTAAAGAATAGGACACATTTAAATTACTGAAATTCAAAAAAAAATTGAAGGCAAAATATTTCCACCTTGGCTTTTATTTTCGGTTTTTGTATTTAGAAGTGTCAGTGGAAATTTAGGATACTGAGTGATACGAAAGAAATAAAAGTATAGATGTCAAAATAAGGTATTACGGGATAGTTAGTAACATTTTTTCTCAATACTAACCTTCAATTTTGCTGTATTACTGTAATTTTAAATATTCTTGGATGATTTGAAGCATTTATAAAATAACTTCATATGATTGATATTTTCTTCTTCTGCTATATAGTATATATCTTGACAATTAATTTCGTTCTTATCACACTTTAAACATAATTCTTAATCAAAAAATAATTAAAAATTAGCATAGCCAAAAATCGAGTGCTAAGAAATCAAAAGATTTATAAGCAAACTGATTAATTATTCTAATTTTAAGCTCTGTTTATGTTTCCTCATCTTCTAACTGCTTTAAAAATGTGCTTCTGAAAGTATCGTCATATCAATGTTCAAAATTTACAATCATTTTTTTTTTATAAAAATTAAATTTTGTACAGCAGTTAATTAACATAATATTTCAATTGTTCGAAATATTAAGATTGATTCTGAATTCACAAGTATGATTATTTAGTGGACATCTTTAGTTCTTTAGTCGGCGACACTTAATAGTAAAGGTTTGCTCATTTTTTTTTTAATGTGTGCTTTTTGAAATGAAATTGTTTTTTAAGAAACTTCAAGTGCATCATTTTAGAATGAAATAATGAGAAAAACTGAAATGAGAATTTTCATTCTTATCATCCTCGAACAATTTCATATAATACAGCAGCAAATGATAAGGTTGATTTTTCTTTTAAAAAATGGTCATTCCTTCGAAATTAATTTTTTCTGATAATCGTTCTTTGAAGGACTCATAAACTTGTTTGTTATAAAATAGCATTTATTGCGATAATTTTTAGCAAATGAGTATCATGTAATGAAATTTGATCAACTTAGAAAAACAATTCATTAATTTACAACGAATTCAGTTTAAATGCAATTAAGACTGCTTTTATTTCACATGGTTAATAGGTTGATAAACTGTGAAATTTAGTATATTCTCATTCGATTTTATTAATTTATCAAAGTTGATGAATCACTGACATGATATGACATTGCTTTATCTTCTGTATGGTTTGTTTGTTAATAAGACTAAATAATTAATCACCAAATTTTGATAAATTAGGAATGTGTGGGAGAAAATATTTCTGCAGGAGCAACAAGCATCGTCAATTGATTTGTTCAATATTTAGATGAGAGATAGTAATCAAAACTGAATGTTTTAAGTCTTTTGTTGCAAAAGGCATTGGTAGCAATTATGAGAATTGCATTTGCTTATTATACGTTCATGACATTATTGTCACCTGAAAAGCATTGATTAATCAAACAATTACACATTAGGAATTCACCTAAAACTTAGTCATGTGAAATAATACTATCATATTTATGTTGTGCTTTCATGCTCTATAAAAAGCGTATGCTTTTAAATACTTTCTCCATCATAGACGATCTATTCAACCGGAAATGCATATACATTCATACTTTCTTGTCACTAAAATAATAAGAAATTAACGACAAATTCGCAAGGTCCAGAGGATTCAGCTTGTCTTGCGCAAACTGCAATTGCTCGGAATTCTTGATATCCTTCCACAACCGCATTAATGCCCTTCCACACACATTCGTCCACCATATTATACACTCTTTACGTTTCCTGTAATTTTTCAATAAATTGATTAAAATTTATTTCATGAGATAAGACATGTTATTTTCCGCAATGTTGAAATTAAAGATCTGCTCTAATTAATTTACCAGTTAACAAAATAGCGTCAACTGAAATTTACTGCAAAGACTCACAGCGAGCCGAGCAGCTGCTGTTAATTAGTATTTATATGAATATTCATTTCTGTGAATAATATTTATTTCTTGAAAAAATTCTGAAAGCTCAGTTCTTTTTTCGCCGTTTCTGAATTTAACTATTTACATTTTGAAATTTATTACGATAAGTTGTGAATTATCATAACAAACACACTAATGTCATTTAGTATTCCTTTTATTTGAATCATCAATCAAATACAACTGTTATCAAATAATATAAATGAATGATCGACCGCTTCAAAGAGACATTAAAATGAAAAATAACATTAATTGGTTTTTATAGACATTGATTTTTTTTTAAGGAACTGATTGTAATATAGACAAGAAAATATTTAAGATTGGTTAAGAGATATTATTGAGAAAAATTTTTGAAGTGTCATATTAAATTGTATGTGAAGTATAGACGAATGAATCCCTTTACATAACAGTTTATTGTTCTATGGCGGAACGGGAAATTGATACGGAAAAGAACAAATTATAAGGCAGTAATAGTAAATGAAATTTTGTTAAAAAAATGAAGTGCTGGTTGTTAAAATCAATAATTTGAATTTGCAAGTGTTATAAATCACAAATGTTAGCTTTTTATGTTGGAAATATATGGCTACGATTTACAATATTCCGGAAATCGCATTTATACTATGACATTTTGCCATATTGAAATCTTATAGGCAAGACATGCATTACAATATGCCGATGATTTCACATAATTTTATTTGTTAGACCACTGGACTGTTTATAATTCTGGCAAATGCAAATATGTTTAATTATCGGTTCAGAGGCAGTTTTGGCTAGTAGGTTGCAAGTTTGATAAATGCATCATTGCTGTAATTGGAATGTTGAATTTATTTCTCAGTGTCTTGTAGGCTATTTAATTTAAAATAATTAATACTACAAATTTATGAGCTTAAATCGGACTTTTCTCGCACAGTTGCGGAATTTATTAAAATAAACTGCACTTGTTTGTAGTTCGGCTAAATTATCATTTCATTTCTAATATCTATCTTTCATAAATTTTGATTGAAAAAATTAATTGAATAAATCAGTAATGTTTCGATCGCTAAAGGTTTCGATTAGAATTCTTGGCGGTATTTGTGGTAATTTTGAATACCTTCAATTTTATGCCAAAATATCCTTTAGTAGCATAAATCGTCTAAACATTAAATAACAATAATATTTTAGAAATAAGCAAAATTATGTATTAAAAAATTTTCAATGAGAAAAGATAAAACTATCAAATGAGAAAGTTAGGAGTAGTGCAAACAACATCCATAGCTTCGTTAGTGGTGCCATATTTAAAACAAAATTAGCGAAGTATTAAAATGAAATAATTTTTCGATCAATGTAGTATAGTGAGTATGTTGATTGAAATGAAAAAAAGTTGGAAGGGAAAACATCAAAAATTAATAATGCTAATTACAAATCATCGGAGTCTTCATATATGAAAGAAAATGGAAAAAATTTATTATAATCAAAGATAAACACTTAATGGTAAAAATAACATTTAAATAATTTTTTTAATGAAAACAAAGAAGGAAGCAATGGTATATTCTGATTACCTTATCAGTTCACAAAATGCTAATATTGAAATGATAAGACTAAAAATCTGTTGAAATGAAGGAAAAATTTTTAATTCCAAAATGTAAATATTAATAAGTGGCATTCAAAAATGATTTTCTTGAAAAGAAGAGCAGTAATTCACTTGATCGTTATTATTATTATGAGTGATATGATAACTATGCGAGAGGAAATATGGAATATACGATAAGTGATTTGATGATTTCGAGAACGTCAAGTTGTAACGGATACGACAGCAAAACAATTGAACAAAATTGAAGAGAGATGAGGATCATGTTATAGTGACAAAACAAATTGCAATCCTTCATGAAACTATGAAATTTCGATAACAAATATTTAATGCATCAAATTTCTCCATTCACATATGTGAAAAATTGAAAGAATATCTTTCTCTTCAATTTCAACTTGACTTTTTCAACCTTATCTCATAACAAAAAGAGCATTTGTGAAGGTCAGTTGTAACTAGATAGATAAATAAATAATAAGCAAAATTACTCAGAAATTAAGTTGTAAATTTAAGAGTGAAATTAAATATTCGAAATATATTTAAGTGTTTTAAATTGTGACACAATTAGTTGCTCTAACAATATCAATCTGTCATTTTCAACGTACAAAAATGAAAAGAAAAGAAAGCGAGAGTGAAAAAAGAATGTAATATCTAGGAAATGTAAAGTAGAAGTGTTTCTATCTTTTTGAATTTCACTGAATGCCTTTTACGCTACCTTAGAAAAAAAGAAAATTTATGCAATGTTTAAAATATAATTAACAATTGCAATCTAATATGTCAATTGATGGTACGATATTATCAATTAAATTTCATATTTTGTTGTCAATTTCATGAAATATGATGATAGATTTTTGGGAAGATACGGTAAAATGAATTTACAACATATTATGTTCATACTAAAAGAAAATTTGAGTAGTGGAAGTAAAATATAAGAATTTAAAACGATGCAGTAAAGAAAGAAAGAAAAGCATATTATTGTAATTATATAGAATTCGAACAAAGTTGTAAACAACGAAGTTCATAAAGAATTATAGCTATAAAAGTTTATGAAAAAAACTTAACAGTCATTACAAAACTGTTCTAAAAAATTTTTTTCACAACCTTTCAAAAATCTTTCATTTAATTTAATTCATCAATTGATTATTTTGACTAATAATTAAAAATTTTGACGATGAATTAATTGTTGCAAATTCATTTTACTTCTATGATGAATGATGAATATTATCATTCATATGTCAAATAGCCGCAACAAACTGAAAATTTATGGAATGGAAAATTTATTTTGGCAAGAGGAGAAAGTTGGGAAGAAAGGATGGAACAACGATGGAAGGAAGAATATCAATGATACATACATACCTTCCATCAATAATGGCATAATATATAGCATATTATCCCCATCCTATGCATATTGTCCACATGGCTTTTCATTGGAAACAGTCATTCTGACCAACAATTCCATCCTTTCAATCATTCGTCCATTCGCCCGTCCACCTTCTTCCGCATCATTACACGCTGCCGGTCAACGTTTTTCAATGCCATCTTTCATTATTTTATACTATTCTATAACGATTCTATTCTATTCCAAACTATCGTACTTTTTTCTCTTATTACTAGTAACATATATTTATATGTATGTGTATCTGTGAGTCTATATGCGTATATTATAAAGACAAATAAAGAGAATAAATAGTCTGCAACAGTAGTTGTAAATTGTTGACCAAGAAAGAGAGGATGTTTAAAAGATGGCCATAATTTACCGATATTATTCCACTTCTTCACCATTTAATACTTTCTAGCAAAACTTTAATGAGTTTTGATATTTGATTTCAAAATTTTTTCTAAGAATTACAGTCAGTTATATAAGTTACTTTCAATGCTGATACATTAACCTTTAATCTTAAATGATCAGTTATATAAGTTACTTTCAATGCTGATACATTAACCTTTAATCTTGAATGATCACTTATATAAGTTACTTTCAATGCTGATACATTAACCTTTAATCT
>JARVGP010000468.1:0-87653 GCA_029876185.1 Mansonella ozzardi | reverse complement strand
TGAAATAGAGAAAGAAATGTTTGACCAGAAGAAAAAAATAAAACTGCACTCTCAGTTTGTTTGATTCTTTTAAATCACTTGTCCATGTATTACTTTTCTTCTTTTTCATTAATTTTTGTTGCTGTTGATATGCTTTCTTTCACTTTCATTCCGTCATTCAAATTTCAATCAACAGCATTGAATTTTAACTTTATTTGATGTGATACTTCTTCTCACAAATTTCTTCTCTTTACTGTATTTCCTATAAATCTCCTAGATGAATATGTCTAGAATAAATTTGAATAAGACTATCGTCGCTTTCAGTCTAAAAATATCCTTTAGTCATCAAATAACATAATGCTTCTTGAAAAAGTAATTATTAGAAAAGAAAGAACAGAATTTTTATCAAATTTTAATAAAAGGAAAGAAAAGTCCTTAAGTATTCATCGATATTTGAAAATGTAACACCATTGACCGTATTCTATTTTTGATGTAAAAAAAAAAAAATTACCAAGAAGTATCTCACAAAATGCACTTCGTAGATAATTTAAACCATTTTTCGGAATAATTCAAAGTTGATGCATTCAGTCTTTATGCAGAAAGTTTAATTGCGTTAAACGAACTATATTTGAATCTTCTACAAATATTAGATAAACTAATAGATTTTTTTTTGTATGTACTATTGCTATTACTTCATGGAAAATTATATATTTGAGCAATCACTTGTTCAAATATAGTTTGTTTAATGCAATTAACCTACTTATTGAGTTAATATCAATCGCTATCCGTAACTCTATCCGTATTATCCGTAACTATCTCGTAACTATCTATCCGTAACTATCCGTACAATCCGTAACATACCAAATATACAACAATAATTTTCCAAATTTCTTAACCTTCTAAAGTCTGTTATTTTTTTAAAATTACTTTATTATTTCAACATTGCAATAAAATATGATCAAATTATCAGTGTTGATTTTAACTTGTACTTTTTATGTATACCTTTTCTTACAAATGTTTTATTCACCATAAATAAACATTTCACTCAAGATTTTTTCGATCACTTAAAAATAATTTGTAATTGGGAATTTTTCTTAATGAGTGTGTCATGATTTCAGTTGATGGGTTCAGCTGAAGATAAAAGTATTTACCAACAACAACAACAACGATTCACTGCAACATATCCGAAAACGTTTAGTTCAAATTCAAGTAAATTTATTTTCTTCTCATGAATAATTTTTTATTTTCACCCTAACTAAAGCTAAAAGTAGATCAGGCACAAAATTGAATTCATACGAAATTTGAGATGGCTAATTGTATTTCCTAAATTTCTGAAGGCAAGAAATAAATCTTTTTTGAAATATCCATTATCTTAATTTTAATTTTGTGGGATGAAAGATGTTGCATACTGAATGGAACGAATAAACCTATTTAGAACATTTTGTAAAATAGATGAATTACATCAATTCAGTATTGTCCATTGTCTACTGGTATACTAGTCGAAAGTGTGTGAAGATATAAATAACATGAAGTGCGCAATATTATAAATATATCCGGTTTAAATAGAATAAGTCTAATCTAGAAACTGTTATGTTGCAGTAGTTTTTGCTTTATTTAATCTTTATCGTCTTAAATAAGTAACATTCAGTCATTATTAGTTGACAGACAGCAGTGAAGTGGAAAATAATATGGAGCTTAATTGTGCTTTTAATCTTAATAGAATTTGTATAATAAATGAAGAAAAAATTATCCGCATATGAGCACATTTTCCATTGGTTCAAAATTATTTTTTTGAAAATTTCTTGCAGATATTGTTTCAAATGATTTTACAAAACAATTTGCAACTTACTGGAATCCGACCACTGAAAAACGATATGAAAATTGGCTGCAAGCGCAAAGGATGCAATTTCACACCCAAAATAAATATGATCATTGTTGGTATTTATGACTTATCCTTCTCTCCTACAAGTCATTTACTTTGTAATTACTTTTTTTTTAATTTTAATAGAAATATTGAAGTGCAATCTGCTTTTGAAAGAGTCAAATTTTTGACAAGAATTTGTGAAAGAAATTAAACCAAGCAATTTTTCGAAATATCACATTTTTAAAATATATTAATATTTTATGGGAGAAAATTTTTGTATTTTAAGCAAATAAGATCATTTTTTCAGCCATTTATCAATTAAAGTCGGCATTCGCACGCACTAATCAATTCACTAGTTCATTCTCGAGACCAGAAGCAAGTCTTGAAGATGCTACTCGATGTACTTCAAAGTAAATGAAGAAATCATGGATCATCCTCACATCATTTCGTCATAAATGAAAGGTTTAAAAAGAAAAAACTGCTCAAACTGTATTTCACGTTGCCAAGAAAACGAAAGATTTTGAAAGATACGATTATCATTAAAAATTGTAGAATCATTGATAATTGGATCAAACTTCTCAAGTTTCATTAATGAACAAGAATATGAAGATTTACTTATATAAAATTTGCATTAAAATCGTTATTATTCATTCACATTAATTTTGATATAATAATAAAAAAAAAAAAAATTTCAGAATGCAAAAAAGAGAAAGGTAAGATGCGGAGTGCTACCATTCGTAATTGTTCTATTTTATTTGATTCTGATGTGACACTAAGTTTATTTATGCCTGCCTGTCAACAAAAACTTGCAAAATTAATGATTTAGTCGTCGAAGCATTCGTTTTTAATTGCTTTTTTGGGTATTTTTAATGAATTAGATTGAAATTTCAAGTAAATACATCTCCCCTTTTGTTTCTTGCTTTTTCAGTCTATCAAGCAAATGTTTCAATTCAATAAAGTTTTGATTTACGCTTGCTTGAAAATAACAGAGTATGAATGATATGAACTACAACAGACTTAACAGGCTTAAAATAATCAAAGAAGCCTAGACCATTTCCTTATTTATTTCCAATTTGAGTTCTTACATTCCTTCTGTTTTTTTCCATGTTTTACCCTTCCTTTCCTATACGTCTCAAAGAAACAAATGCAGTATTGTTAAAACAATTTTTTGTCATGGAACCACTTTCTTGTTGTTTATTTAGCAAAAATCGCTTCCGAATCAAAACTTCCAAACCTCATCTTTTCTTTTCTTGTTAACTTTTGATTGGAACAGATGATTCAAATGACACTGATGTCACCGCTGCACAAAAATACTTGAAGAATGCAAGTAAACAAACAAACTGTATGCTAACACATCATGCCTTTGCAATACAGTATGCAATCAATGAGTAGATGGTATGGAGAAATGTGAAATAAAACCGATAGCTGGTATTTTCCACATTGTTAAATCATTTCAAGATGCAAAAATTTTTATTTCTTTTTTTATTCAAACATTCTTATGAAAATGAAAGAATAATATTATTCACTTTTTTCCCTTCCATTTATTCCAGAAATAAACTGAATTTATTCAAATAATAGCTTTGATTTTAAAATCAAGTTAGAAACAAAGAATTGAATTATGGATTTTAATGAAATTAAGAAATTTAGAAAAATTTTAGCATCATTTGAAAATTTTTGATGGCATACGAAACCTAATAAAATACTTAATATAAAAATATTAAAAAAAATTTCTTTTTTTCCTTAAGAAAACCCAAAATTTTCAAACAACTTCATGATTATGAAAGAATACCGAATGGCAAATTTCTTTTCAAAATTTAAATGCTAACTTTGGAATACGCTGAATACTTTGTAACTGTAGTTTTTCAAAATACCATAAAATACTGAAAAGAACCATCAGACCTAGTGGGCTCAGTTATAAATCCCATTACTTCTAAAGAATTTTAAATGGAATACTACTCTAATGGATAGCGGTCTAACCGCATTTGATATATGTTGGTGTCTAAAACGTTATGTTTACTCAACTTGAAATAGAATGCTAAATAAAAAGTATATATCTTTTCATTTTATCCAATTTATTGTTAATTCGTAAGTTGCAGAAAATATTTCCGGAAATGAACGAATATTAAGAATAAGAAAAAATGAAATATTAACGTCTGTTAAATTTTATCGATTACTTGTTTTCCTTTTTTTAATTTGCAGATCAAAAGTGATTATTTTTCGAAAGAAATAACTATCAAATGATTGAATGAAAAATTATTTGGCTTTATTTTGTTTGATTTTTTTTCTGGAAAAGAGAAAGAAAAGAAAGCCAAGAATAATAAGAGGCAAATTATATTATCCAAAAATGAATGCTGCTATAGAAATAAACTTATAACGATTGAATAAAAACTAAAGATCTATGTATATGGTCAAGAGCTTATGTTTTCAAAACATGAATTATTTGAAAATATCAAATAGTCAGACTAAAATTGTTATTTTCTTCTGAAATTTTGACATTCAACAGCTGAACTAATTTAAATTGCTCCACAAATACACTGAGATTTCGGCTTGGCAAAAAAAGTTGGCCATACTGAAGAAATGTTTTGGAAAGAAATGTTGAAAAGAATCCAAATATTTTCACGTGTTTCGTTTGTGATTCAAACATCCTCATTTCTGAGTTATTTCTCTCAAATAAAATGAACAGTTGCTATAAATTCATCCTGAGGATATTCAGACTTCATGCGTTTTACTCAAACATCAGACAATATGGAATATAATAGTTCCCATTATTTAACGATTTCCACGATAAATTATTAAACCAATGTTGTTCTCCTTTTCCTTTATTCTTCTGATAATTTTGCAAATCTTTGGCGCGATAAAATCGATTTCCACGTAAAAGTGTCAGAGATTGAAGTCTTTTTTTCATCATATGATAATCATCCTGAAAAGTCTATCTGATCGTCATTTTAAAAGTTACTTCTGAACACAATGTAAGATTTATACATATAACCAGAGAAATGAAAATGAGAAATTAGTTCCGAATCTCAAGACTAATTGTGCTATTCATTAGCCTTCTTTAGTATTATTTGTGACTTTCACACTTTCACACTGTTTAATGCATGATTGTTATCTACAAAGATATATGCGTGTTTACTGACGAATTTGCTTACATTTTTGCTCATTATAATTCCGCTAATTACATTTTTCCATGCACAATTAGCAGTTAAAGCCTCGCGGATTTAAATCGTAAAATTAAGTTTTCCAAACATCATAAAACTATAGCTGAACGATAGAAATACGAAATAATTACCTCATTAGCAGATTTAACCGATGGCAACAGGTTGTTGATGATAAACAACATAGTGAGAAGTATCAAATGAAACATTCTGGAAAAAAAGTAAGATTTTATGATAAGTTTTAGATAAAACGATCAAAAGATACCTAATTCTCTTTTTTAGTAAAATCACTTTCTTGAAATCATCCATGAACTCGAGATCAAACAACTTCATTATTTCGCGCTCAGAAAAAAGATTTTGTGATGAAATTATTAGTTCATTGCTGTTTGCATTATCTATCACAGTTTGGTTTTTTTTTTTTAAGTAAATAATTACTTATGTAAGACATATTTTAATTAATGACATATTTGAAGAGAGAAAGGAAGGCAGTAAAGTCGTTCAATGCTATTTTCAGAAGGATAAATATCCTTAGAAACTTTTCAAATATTTAAAATTATTTAGTTTTGGTTTTGGTTCTAGCTTTTCGACGCAGAAAAAAACGAAGCTTCAATATCCTATTTTGAAATAATTAATCACTATAATAGGTTACTAAATAGCTATGATAGGACTTGCTCATCCCAATGCTGCAGTAGTTGGAAGCGATGTGATAAATTTGCTGAAGATCAAATTTCTAACTTAACTAGAATATATCTGTTGAAACAGCTCTTCCCCGTTTCTCCAAAAAAAAGGTGTGATATGATGAACTAAACTACTTACTAATGATTAGTTGCTGGGTAAAGTTAAAGTAGCCAGTGCTAATTATAAGAACTATTAACTAACTGAATAAATAATTGGGACACTACTCGTATTGAGGGATTTCGTGAAAAAACATATTTCACATTTTTTATAACCATTTTTCGAATCTCAAACTTATTGATAAACAAGATAGAATAATTTCTAATGCAGCAATTGATAAACAAGATAGAATAATTTCTAATCCAGCAATAATTTCACTATAATTATCCCAATTTACTATTACTGCTCTTCAAAATTTGCTCAATTAACGTAGCATTAAAAGCTTGGTAAATCCGAACCATTATTAAAAAAGGATTAATTATTTTCCCCAAACTTCATCACATTTATCGTTAATTTAATAAGAATGCTTGAGATTTCATATGTTTCAGATTCAATGACATAAAAATAGTGCAGAAGAAATGATACGAAGTATTAGAGAGAAATAATTCTCGATGTGTAATTATCTTAAAGACCTAAATGATGCGAAGACTTGAGCGGTGAGAGAATTGAAAGAGCAAAAGATTAAAAAACATGCAAGGTATGAAGAATGTATGGATCAAAAAATGTATAGGTGTCCGGATCAAAAAAAAGAAATGTGTAATTCTCGCCTTGTCGTCGAGAATGGATTGAAATGTGTATTAATTCTTTGCACTGATGAAATATGGTAAATAGGCTAATGGAAGAAATACAAAGAAAATGAAAATGCACACTGAAATTGATATAATTTTCCTCAGAATTAGATACTTTTCCTCAGACCGGAAATATATTTCCGTTTGAAAATTCTTTTTGACAGCATAGATGGAAATAATTTTTTTCTCGAAGAAACTTACTGAAGTGATCCTTCACCAATCAAGCATTTACATCTATAATGATCATTTCAAGAATTCATGTCACGAAATCTTGACCAAATTTAGGTAGCTATACTTTTGCTGCTTCACCGTTTACCAATAATTTCTCCCTTGCCTTCTTTCATATATAAGAATGCATAATTAAAATCCAATCATTTTCAGTGCTTCATTGTATTTTACTATCCGCTTTAAAGGCAAAAAAAATGAAATGATAATTTTTATGAAATGTGTATTTTGCAAGAAAAGGAATTAGTAATACTGAAATAGAAATTTACGAAATTAATAAAGCTTGTTTTGTTAAATTTATGTCAATTCATTTCATTCCCTCCCGGTTACACTGTCTTGTCACTTGATGTAACATAGGTATTAATATTGAATTCAAGCCATACTCTCATATTGATTTCAGTGATTATTATTCTTTTTGGCTGTTTTATTAATGAAGGGAAAAATTTTCCAAATCTCTAAGGGAACAAATACTCAGCAATGACCTACACGGTCCTAGTCTTTTCATCCGCAAATCTTTCGAGTTCAACTTCCGGGATAACAAGTTTTAAAAGTGCGAAAACCAAACTCAAGGAAATAAATACTCGATCTATACAGTTAAATTCAAAAACCTTATAAAGGAAGTGTTTCGAACTGTTAGCAGCAATTAAACTTTGTCCGCCATGGAAAAAAATCCACTCAACTGAGCAACCAGATTTTTAATGCTTAAACCTCATTTTTGCATTTTCACTAACAAGAGTTTCAAAACTTTAGACTAATATTTCATTTACAGATATAGACTGTGTAAAGGAAAAACAATCAGTACAGAAAATTTTATACCTCAGTTCAGTTAATTGAAAGGGAAATCGGAAGTGAAGGAAATTAGCGCGATAAATAAGCAATTATATAACAAAAATAATTTGTAAGAGCATAAACATTATCGACATGCATATGCTTCTTTAACATCAAATCGTCGTCATCAAGTTTTTATTTCCAGTTATGTCTTATTAAAGCATTCTCTTGGTATTCAGTAAATAAAAAAGAAGTAAACTTTTTTCCTGCATAATTTCAAATTTTTAAAATACTGACACAATTTTTATATCACACCGCATAATGAGCATACTAAATAGCATAACTGGTGAAATCATGCAAGTCCTACGCCACGGCAAACGGCTCTGCAGTTTCGATAAAGCGTTGATCCAGATATTGAACCTAAATATTGTGGCATGATTCCATTAAGCTGAAAAGTTTATACTTTTCAAAGTGAGCAGTAATATCCCCTCCAACATCAGAAGAAGCGACAGGTATCTTCAATGAGCGTTCCACTTTTATAAAAATAATCCAAAAAAGCTAAGAGTTGCTTTCTGAATTTTCCCTCCGAGCTATCTCTCTATTTCTCTTAAAAAATATTCTACTGAAGATTAAAAGCAATTTAATTATATTGATTAAACTAATAACAAAGATTAAAATAAAGATTAAAAATGACAAAAATGGGTTAAACCAGCACATAAAAAACAAAACCAACAAACTGGTAAAACTGAAGATAATGATTGCTTTTAAAATAATAGATAATCACTGCTTTTAAATAATAGATTTTAACAGCGTGCTGTTATTGTTTACGGGTTAACGGTTTGAAAAACAACATTCAGAGTCAAAATACCTCTCGTCCAAGTTTTACTAATTCCATTTGCATATCTGAATCCCATTCAAAATGTAAAACAGCAGCCGGAAGAAGATTCAGTTCATTTAGGGTTCTTGTTTCATCACTGATTACTTTTCCAGATATAGGATCTTTCAAGACGAATAACATTGGTTCAATGCGTGTTAAATACTCTTTAACAAAATTGCGTACAGCATAGAAAGGCTCATAGCATCCAAATGTACCCTGTAAATAGTAAAGATTACATAGTAAAATAAAGTATAAATTAAATGAATCAATAAAATATGACTGCTCAGAAGACTAACAAAATTTAAGAAAAAGAGATCCTTAAATATCATTATTTGAAATCACTCTTTGCAGTTTTCCATTTAACGCATGAAATAGCTAGAAAAATAAATGTTGATCCTGTACGACGTAAGATAGTTTACGCATAAAACTTGTAAAATCTAGTGTTTTGCATTGTATTAACTCCGGATAATTATACCTATGCTTATTTCCAAACTAAAGCTGATATATGCAAAGAGAATTTCTTTTAAAATTCAAAAATACTTCCGCTTATAACGTCCCTCACCTGAACTACAAAACCTCATTAAAAAAAAAAAGAAAAAAAAAACTGCTTATTTAACTGCTTACTCATAAAAGGCTGAACAAAAGCTGCAGAATTCAACTATAAATAAACCTGCAAAAGAAAACGATTTGGGAACCTAATCCTAATCAAGGTGTAGTTATATCGATAGTTACGCATCGATTCGTCTTTTTCACGCATTTCCCGTGTTCGCAATGTTGTGAACTGAAAGAAGGAAGTAAACAGTGCGGTTTGCTCAACTGAAGATCACTTAATTGTGTTCTTTATTTTGATAAAATCCAAGAGCCACAATCCCCAAGAGATGGTTCTATAAAGAAAACATTAAGGTGACTACAAATTGATTTAGAACAAAAGTTTATGTAAGTAAATGAAGTTTACCTTCTCAACGTCAGCTTCTCTACGGTCTTGCTCCCTTTTAATCTCAACCATGTCTAAATCAAAAAAGTCGCGCGGCAATCGTGGGTTTGTAATGGCTTGATTTGCTTCAAGCTTATATACCTGCCAGAAAATCGTAAATTAGGTTTCCGTTTTTACAGTAGAAGTTCTCCATAAAAATATACGACTTGAAGTATAAGGCGAAAATGAGTGAAAATGAGTCTTTATAAAAGCTAATTTTATTAAGAACAGTTACCAACCGTTAAACATTCATAAAGCTATGTAAACTTACAGTAGCATTACGAAACAGCTTTAATGGGACAGCCTGTCCAGTCTGTAAAATTTCTAAAGCTTGTATCAACGATTGTGTATCCCTTGCTTTATCATCTGATATTACTAAGAAAGGTTCTTGTTGTTCATTATTAATTAGATATTTTTCTTCAAAACCACATGCCAGCAAAAATTCTTTTCCACCGTTAGCACGAGAAACCCGCTCCTAAAAAAGATCATGGAAAATACCGAATAAAGACGTATCAAATGTACTTCCTCAAAAATTTCTAATTTGCATTCTGAAAAAAGAACTTTAATTAAACTACAAGAGCATATGTGATAAATCGAAACATTAAACTATAGTCAAAGCATTAAGGATTAAATAACCGTATTCGAAAATTACTTGGAAAATTTTATTGTTGATTCTTATACGATGAAATTTGCTTTCGTCTGGATTCTCGATAAGATTCTTGAGATATTTCTGAATTGTTTCTGAAGCATTTTGCCTTTTGTCGGGACCATTTAGAGAGAAGATCATTAAAGTTGATGCAACTAGTGGATCATCTGCCAATTGTGTTCGCAAAAAATCTTCTACTTTTTCCCGCATCTGTAATAATCTTAACCCAGTTTATGATAGATATGCAATAAATATTATGCTTCAAGCGAGTTGTTCAAGGATTTCAATGTTGAGCATTACTTTGGTAGCTTTATAATTCCCAACTTATAACAGAAGCTGCGCAGAAATTTTGATAAATTCTAAATATTGTGATAAATAAAATGGATTAACTTCTTTTTTGGTTAGCTGCAGATCGTCTCCAAGAAGGTCACAAGTAAAATAAACGCCACTGACAGCAGCAGAGTGCTCAAATTTACGCTCATCAATTTTATGAGCCCCTTTCTCAACATCCGCTTTGTCGCTAGCACAGCTTTCACGTTCTTTCTTTTCCTCTTCCAATTCTTTAAGAGCCTAAATATAAAATTATTTTCTCCAGTTAAGGTAAAGGTTGCAACTGCAATCGTCTCTACTGGATCAAGCCTTGATAACGTTTACAACATCTGAACCAATGTTGATATGCATTAGTAGACATAAAGCTAAAAAAATCTTAATCTTTTAAATATGCGTGAAGCAGTTTTGCAAAGTGTAAGACCTATAAAATCTATAGCAAATTTAAGTTTCAATCGACAACGCTTTTGAAAATTTAGCAGCATGTTTCATTAAAAACCATCTCACTAAGAAAGCTAACCCGCATACGTATATTCCTTTGTGTTAACGATTCTTGAGTTACACCCAAGTTCATCCTTTTATAAGCCGCTTGTGCTGCGATATCAGCTGTGGCTACACGTTCGGCTTGTGCCATTTGCGACTAAAAAAATTTTGAAATAAAAATAGAAAGAAATTATTCAAAACAGTAGAGACTCAATACCATGTTTCTTCAAAATTTTCTGACAAAAAGAAAAATCAATTTTATTTTTCCTCTCATCTTCTAATGCAACTTGCCGTTATAAAAAAAAAAAAAAAAATAAAACCTTAACGATTAGCAAACAAACAATAACTAGAGCACGGTAAAAAAAGGTTGGAAGCGAAAAAGAAACTTACTGTTTGTTGCTGAACAGGAGCCGGTTGCGATGCAACGGCTGATGAACTATCGCCGGTAAGCCGATAACCAGCTCCAGCTTTTTTGAAGTTTTTATTAACTTTTTTTTCGTTAAGAAATTTTTTCAAACGATCCATAGAGTTTACAATGTGAGTTCAAAAATCTTTAGTACCTAAATCATAAAATATTTTTCAGAAATGCAAGAAATTATGTCCAGGAACAACTGACGAATTCCTAAGCAAAAAAAAGTGAGAACATCGAATCAGAGTTCGATTTTAAGCATGCAATTGCGCGGAATCCTTTCTAACAATGAATAAATAATAACAGTATCTTATCTTATTAGATCCAAACACAAACCTTCTTGAGGATTTCTACCATTCATTGAAATATATCTAACCTACCTAATTGTAATACATAAAAGAGGTTTATCTGAAATATCATCCTAACCAATGAAAGAGAATCAGGATTATAGCAAAACGTAAAAACCTATAGTAACAAAAAGACGAATATAGAAAAACAGTCAACAGAGGAAACGTTGAAAATGGTAGTTTCAAAGATTGAGAAATAAAGAAACAACGAAATGGAATACTAAAAATTGGTAAATATCTAACCTATCTAACTTTAATATAAAGAAAATGTAGTAATTTCTACTGCAACAAGCTTCGCACTTTAAATTAATCCTTGCAATATTTCCACTGATGTAGGCCAATTTCTTATTGGTCTTAATGAGGGCAAAATGCTCCGCAAATAACCCAGACAAATTCTGCAAAACAACCACTACAAAAAATGAATGAAGTTAATACTAAAAACATTTCTCGAAATCAAATTTAAATTATAATACAGACTTCCGGATGGATTCTGAGAATTAAAATTCATTTGTTCATTTGCTTTTCTCACCATGCTATTTGTAGAAGCAGAAACATTAAATTATGCCAAACTAATAAACAGAATGAAATGGAAAGAAAGAGTATACATGAAACGAAATTACCTGCTTGATGAAAAATAACTTTCAAGAAGAAGATAAGGCCTACTTATTACCTTCCTTATTCTCTACATATTAGGCTAAATTCCTGCATTAATAAAGTATTAGGAAAGTAAGAAAATAGATAACACCAAACAAGACGTAGAACTCATACAATGCAACAATACCAGAAGAAACGATGACAAACGACAAAATATAAGTCAGCCACTGTATCCGAAAAATCGTTGTGAAGCCTCACTCACATATGAAATATTGGCGGAAGTTTAAAACTCAACATTTACTTACCACAGGAAACACTGAAACTTTGCGTAACTGATTAGATTCCTGTGATGCTCTAAACCTAGTTATCCGATGAAATTTCTCTGTAGCTATCACGATATTAAAGTACAATGGATCTACTTGCAGTTTTGTTTCAACTCAATAAATCTCGCATTTAAAATTTTGAACAGAATCATTCGGATGTAGTATTTAAGCAAAAACAATACTTGATTCCGACATAATGTATTATATCAACGATAATTATGTAATGAAAAAAATGCCAATGCGATTCTACAAAGAACAGAGCATTTGGCAAAGTGAATATCATTCCAGGCTTCAAAGCACAGACGATTGAATTTCAAGTTAATAAAAAAATAGTTCTGATAAATCCAAGTATTAAATTAAAATTATAGCAAATTGCAAATAGAAGCACAAATTTATACTAAAAATTACAATATAGATAAAGTTTTTTCACTTTTACTTTTATACATAAAGAACACAAAGACACATTGATGTAAAATTACAGTTTTCTTTAACTGAATAAATTTATACCAATGTTTAGCTGCCAGATTGCTTTTGCGAAGTTGATCGTAATATATCCGAGTTAGTTTATCTTAGTTTCTGGTGAGATCGTAAAAGAATTACTCGTAATTCCAAATCACTATACTCTTTAACTATATTCTACAGTATTCACAAACAACACATGATCAGGTCATAATCTGTCCTGAAATAAATTAATGATAATATTTGCTGATAAATATGCATCCATCTATTATTTGATTAAATAATGAATATATATGGATTAATGGGAAAGTTTCAGTTTCATTTGAAAATCTATTAATAAATTGGAATTATTAAAAGATGTACTATCACATCTAATTAACATCTCAGTTATGTTTGTTTTGATACATCTCAATGAATTAATCATTTCATTATTATTTTGTAATAATATCCTGTTAACAACATTTCAATAATTGCTAACTACATTTTCTAATAAATAATTAACAGGATTTATGCTATCACGAAAAAAATGTTTCAAAAAAAGCTTAATGCAACTTAATAATTGATGAGGAGTATTCTGTAAATTTAATTACTTATGTACAGAATAATTATTTTCATTTGCTAATTTTAATTTTTAATAAACAAGTTCGACTACTGTACGTTTATGACATTAGTGATCTTTAATTTGCTTCTTGCTTGCCACTTTACTTGAATCTGATCTTTACTGTAAACAATAGAAATCGTTGACTATTACTGGCCTCGAAATTCTTTTTATAGTTTTCATTCTTGCTAATTATCATTCTCTTAACCTTCAATAAGCTTACTGTTGAATTCGTACTTGGCTACAACCTATAAAGTCCAATAAATTTGTCTCCAACAAAACCCATCTGTGCTAATTAATCGAAAAACTTTCACGACAAATATTTGATGCCTCGAAGTAAATCTGTCTCATTGATTGGTTCGAAAGTACTGATATATTTCACATGTTTCAGTTTTTCTTCAACGACTCTTCTTACATATCGTTAATGTATTTAAAATACTGTTGACAAATGCTGATTTGGTGACGTTCAATCCAATTCTCTACTACATCGAGAAGTTTTACTACGGTTTTCATTTCACTTGTATAAAAGAACTCGTGCAGAAATTTTATAAAAAAAAAATTATTATATAAAAGAATTGATACATAATTTTATTTCTATGTTTTTGAGTTGGAAATCAATTTCATCATGAAAATTTGATCATAGATGCTTCAATTGGTTGATGCAATTAGCATTTCAGCCTCAGAATTAGTAAGTCAAAATTATGTTTGAACCGTAAAACGTTCTGTGAATGAGAACAACAAGCAGCACACACTGTACGCTAGAAAAGTCGAAAGGTAAGTTATCATCATGCATTGTTTCCAATCTTTTCGATTTTGTTGGATCTTCTGAAATCTTTCCTGTCATGTTCGCATCAAAAGCACTTTTTTACAACATCCTAAGTAAGCATCACGAAATCATCCGTCCGAACAAATTTTTTCTTTTGAAATAAATGATTAAAAGTACGGCAAGTAAGTAATGTCATTTTCTCTTGTAATGTGTCACAATAGAAAGAGAAACAAATAGACTACTGCCTTTTATATCCAATACCTATTATATCTTAGCTTTTAATATCGATTTTATGTTTCCTTGCTTCAGTTTACCTATCAAAAAAAAAGGAAATTGAAGTCTGCGAAAATAATAGAAAGAAAAGCTTCAAGCAAAATTTGAGAAAGTCCACTGAAGATTCTCCTACCTGTACATAGGAAATTAACGTAAAATTGAATATTATGGCATATTATTTATTAACAATCAGTTTCGATGTTCAGTGTCTAATCAGTGAATCAGTGAATGGACTAATGACAAAACTTATGCTCAATGAAATGACTGTATCGTGAACTTTTTTTTAAGCTAATAATAATCAACTATATCCAGCAAGCTGCGCTACAACGATAAAAAAACATACTTATAAAATCTATTACATTAATCACTTTAATTTATCGTAGAAAAAAAAGAGAAAGAATATGAGGAGTTGGAAAGCGTTTATTGAATTACGCATCATTTTGAAAATTTGGTGATCTGCGAAATATTTTGTAAAAGTTGAATTATGAATAACTGAGATACGATGATACAATGTGAACAAATGTCTAAAATATGATAGATTAATAGATTTCAAACCGTTCATTTGAACATCGTAAAAATATCAACCTAAATTTCAAATCTCAAACAATGAAAAAGAACAAAAAAACGAATCTATAATTAGCTCTTTGTATCGCATTCATTTCAGACATAGGATTTTCACGATGTAAAGAAAGTTAACGATAAAGATAGAAAGATTTAATTGATCAGAAATTATTTGAAATTTCAACAAAGAATTAAGAAATGCTTTAGTATTGTGTACAGGATGTTTATTACAAATGAAATCATTTACACATTTCAACATAGTTCCTTCATCATTTTCATTGCTATCTTCTCAACTTTGTCCTATTTGGGAAAGCAATGTGATTACAGTAACTGTTATCAAAGTCAGCTTAAGGTGCATTTCCTTTCAGTAATAACAATTGTATTTCGTGTGATATATCAAGAAACATGTTCTGCTAAGAGAATCCCTCTAAAGCCTTCAACTGCTTGCAATGAATATCTAAATATCTTTCAAGATCATTTCAGTTAAGCTGAATAGTAGGGTTCGTCTCAAGAACTATCAAACCGTAGATACGAATGCTGTACCACAATTTAGTCCTTCATCCCTCTGAAAAACTAAATGCATTTACAAAACATCGTCACAAGTCAAGCTACTACAAAATGTGGAACAGAACGACGGCAGTTGGTCGCAACCACGGAATACGTGGATGACGACTCGGCCTGTTATTAACGCTATTTAACGGATAGACGTATATTCTAACGGCGTGTTAAGGTCGTCGTGCTATACGTGTCTTTCCGTTTTTTTTTCACGCCGGAAACAATAAAGTGCAGCGATTTTTCTTCTGAAACTTTTAGAAATAGATGAATTGAAGAAGTGAGTTGTGAATATTTTGGAAACGCTGCTTTTTTTCCGGCAATGAATTTAGATAAACATAGCATTTCTTATTTGTTATTACATTACTTAAAGTTTCAATTTATAGCGCCCGTGCTGGTGGTCCGAAACATAATAATGTATATATGAGATGGGTGCTGCCTTATGGGCTGCGATGTTCCTTCATGCATCTACAGTAATTTACTCTAGTGTACACATCGAACGGTTTGTCTTGTCTTGTACCATGTTTTTATTTTCACTATTATTGCTAGCAATTCTTTTGATAGATAAAGTTTTGTTTGTCTTTATTTTTTTGCTAATATTATTATTGCTTTTCGTTTTCTTGTTTTGCTTTTCTTTGGTTTGAAGTCAATATCTTGAATTTGAATTATTATGTGAATTATATAAAATAATCTCTTCTCGTTATGTTCCAGAATCGGGTCCACGTCTTTATCAAAAAACTGTGATAACAAACCATGCTATCAAGGTAAATGTGAGAATGAAAAGTGCCGTTGCTTCGCTGGTTGGGGTGGTGTTCAGTGTGATCGATGCCATGGACGGAACCTGTAATCTAATTTCATGATTTATTTTGTTAAGCATGTTATTGTTAGCGAAATTAAGAAGTGAAGGTAGAAAACAAATATTGTTTAAGGTTGACGAACGAAAGTGAATTGTTGACGGATGGTCCACGCAATTATAGTTCATCTTCGCGATGCATGTGGATTATTAGAGATGAAAAAAAGAAAGGCGCGTTGTTATTACGGATTGATTCGTTAATTACCGAATGTAGCTGGGACCATTTGTACATATATGATGGAACAGGAACTAGAAGCCATCAACTAGCAGCATTCAGGTACGTTATAAATCGATTTCATCATATGATAGTATGGGAGGTTATAGATCATTCAGGAAAGTGTTCATTCATTGGAACGATTTTAAATTCATTTCTTTAAAATTCTGAGTGTGTTGTGAAAACATATAGTTGATGAGAGTTTATAAAAATGTTTTCTGCATTGATGCATTTACCTCTTTATATGTTCTTACTCTGCTTTTTGCTGTTCAAAGCATCATGTTTCAGTGGTGTTATCTCTGGTAGAGAGGTGAGCATCAAATCTGGAAACGCCCTTGTTTACTTCTTTAGTGACTTGGCATTTAATATGTCAGGTTTCAACATCACTTTTGCTTATGGGAAATGTCCGAATAACTGCACATCAAATGGAAGATGTAATGATGGCATTTGTGAGTGTTATGAAGGATATACGGGAATTCAATGTGATATGTTGATTTGCACTGATAAAGACAGGAATAAAACATCAAAAGCATGTAGCATGGCGGGCGTTTGTGATGCTAATAAACGGTGTAGCTGTAACATGTATTTCCATGGTATCGTTTATTTTATATCAGTTCTGTTAGATACTTTTGATTCTAATATTTTGGCCTGCACATAAAATCATTTGGCAGAAGAATTTGCTTGATATTTCCAAATATGATAATTGGTTCTTCACTACTGTCATCTCTCATGCTTTGCAAATCTCAAGAGTCTAATACTACCATGTATGAAAATGAATTTTGCTAAGTAATAAATTAAAAATGAAATATAATGTATTGATGGACGGTTCAGTTGTCGGACTTAGTAGCTGTTCTTACATCTGTTTTTCTCCCTCATAAAACCAGTGTAGTTTTTTCACAGGGGATCGTTGTCAGGCTTTGACAACACAGTCGGTTTTTGAAACAGTTTTAACAACTGGAGATTTTGGAGCTCGTGCATCGCACACAGCTATACTCGTGAATGACACAAAAATATGGGTAATTGGTGGAGCTCATTTTACTGGTGTTAACAATTCGTTTGTTGCGGTATACGGTATCACAAATTCAACGTGGCATGAAATTCCAACAAAAAATACTCCCAGATCACGTTACGACCACACAGTCGTGAGATATAAGGTAAGTACTTTTCATGGCTCGTGTTAAGGTTGACATCATGATCATTCTTGATCTGCTGTAAAGTTTTATGAATGCTTTAAAGGTTTAATTTTATAGAATTAAATTGAATTGCATTTCTCTGTTCGTCACTTTTTCATGTTTTATATGTAATTTTGTTTTTAGAGTACCATATATATGTTCGGTGGCGTAATTGATGAGCGAATAGTAACTAATGAATTATGGAGTTTGGACCTTGGGACCTTAGAGTGGACTTTGGAAAATACTAATAACAATGCATCAGATGCTATGCCGGGTGCTGTTGCTGGTCATGCTGCACATTTGATTGGAGATGAAATGCTCGTGTTTTATGGTCACAGTCCATATTTTGGGTATATGTATAGCATACAAAAATATAAAATTAGTGAGTATTTTGTGGTTGCCTTTGTAGATTAAACACTGTGCTTTTCTCGTCTTCTACGTACAGCTGGATTTTTGTGTATTACTCCGCTATATTCTGCGAAATCCACAATTACTCGATCGCTAATGTGCATTGAGAAAGGCATTTCACATTGAATATTTATAATTATGCTGGATTTTCGGAATATTTATCATGATATATCTCTATTGCAGAAATATGTTTGTATCGCGTGTTTTTTCTAGAATCTTTTTCTGCCTCGATAAATGCATTGTTGAATTGGTTTGATATTTAGCCAAAAGAAAATATTTCAGGTACCAAGCGATGGAGCACTGTTCCAGATCGTGGCCCTCATGTGCAAGGAAGATTTGGTCATTCTCTTGTTGCATATGTTCATGAGAAAAAGGAAGTCATCTTGATATATGGTGGTTATTTGTTACCTTATGAAGGTTTCTTATCACGAGTTAGCAGTACTTTAATCGAATATGTTTGTGACAGTCGAGAATGGTAATATTTCTATGTATCTTGCGGTGTTTCAACTTTTGGCACTGTGGCAGTAACCAGGCAGAACAATTCTTGATGACTTTTTTGAGGGCGACATCTAGCATGATTTAATTATTAAATAAGCACATGACTTTTTGAACTCGTGAGAAAATTCATTATATCAGAAATCATGCTTGCAGTTATTATAAACAAAGGCAATGACAGAAATTGATCTCCTGATTACTAATGATTATAGTTAATTTATAGTGATTCTCATAACTCTAATAGCTTATCATAGTGTGGCAGTCTAGAAAGTACTGTAGTGAGATTTTCGAGTGGAAGTTTTCGGATAAACTTAAATGACTATGTAAGTAATTGAATGAATTCGAGCGTTATTAACCTTTACTAGCTATGCAGTTTAGAGAAAACTGAACTTAAAAAAAGTGGTTTTCAAGTACAGCTCGCTGCCTTTGTAATGATGTCAGGGGTAATATAGGACTGCAATAGTTTTTAAATGTTAGATTTTTATGTGTTAATTTTTTTAGAAAATCTTTAAAATCAATTTTATGTGATTTTCAGTTCACACCGAACTCTTTCATCCGGTCATACTCCAGTTTTTCGCCATTCCGCGTCGCTAATCAATGATTTAATGATTGTTATCGGTGGAAATGTACACAATGAGTCTTCATCACGCATTCAAGAATGTTATTCGGGTGATATTCAAGCATATGACATTGGTTTGTTTGTTTATACTTGTTGCTTTTTTAATGATTTTTCTTTCTCTGAACAAATATTGTTAATTTTTCGCTTAAATTTCTCTTTAGTAATTTTGCTGTCTGTTGAAGATAATGAAAGCTTTCCAGGTTGCGATACTTGGTTTTCATTGCCATTTAATTTGTCGTTCTTGCAACGTTATGGGCATTCATCACTGGTCACAAAAAATAACATCTTTGTAATTGGCGGTTTCAATGGAGTAATGCTGTCAGACGTTGTGAAATTCACACCAGGTCAGTGCGTGAGTGTATTCTTCTGAATTTGAAAAATTTGAGCTAAGTAAAATTCTGAATCTGAATTTGAGCTAAGTAAAACTGTATCAAAATTGGACTTCCTCAAATTGATTCGTCGTATTTCATGGAAAGAGTGCATCGTAAAAAATCGAGAATAATATTTGCAGCGGAATGTGGGGGATTAAAACGGCCAGATGATTGCCGTAACATGAGAGAAGGTGTACGTTGCATTTTCCATGCTGGGAAATGCAAACCTGTGCAACGCGATATGTCGTACGCTCATTCATTTTTATCGTATGTGAAAAATGAAGATCCGAAAGAAGAACAAAAATGTCCCATCAGTTGGAGGAAGTAAGTTTATCACAATTATTTTTCTATGAAATAAAGTTCAGTAACTGGTTTATTTTTGATTTGGTAAATATTAGATCGTTCTTCCATCATGCGACGGATTCAGCATCGCCAAAATTCGCCCACTTGCTGATACCTGCGATTCCAGGCTGATCTTCCGTATGCTTTCTGAATAACTTTATGACCACTCCGAATAATCATACCTGGACGAGACTGCAGTGGTTTCTTCAATTTGGATCTAGCCAGTCAACTCTCAGTGTAATCTATTCTCGACTTTGCTCGGACCTTCTGAAATATTTGTTCTGCCATTCATTGGTTCCTACTGTTTGTCACATGTTGTTAAAGTGTCCAGTTGAACGTTATGAGATTTCGTTTTATTTAATTTGTGTTGTCATGTTATAAAGTCGTTCTAGTTTGCTGCTGTTTGGAATCATATTTTAGCGTCATTTTGATTACAGGTCAACATCGTGGTGTAGTGAAGAAAAGGACTGTGCATCATGTACAGCTTTAGAAGGATGCAGTTGGTGCCACTGGAGTCGTGAATGTGTTTCTGATAATTTATGTAAAGATCGAACTAATCCATTATCGAAATCCGATGCTTGTCCGAAAGATGAAGAGCCTCGACCATGTTTCTACGCTGCTGAGTGTTATGCTTGCAGAAAATTGAGACATTGCAGTTGGTTTCTAATGAAGGATTCTAAATGGAAATGTGTTAACACTTACGGTCTGTAATTTTTGATTTCGCCTTTTCTTTTATTTTTTATGTTTGTTTCTTTAGCTGTTTAATAATATTATAACTGATTATATGTTTACTAGACTAAAACCAATAAAAGTAATTATGGATCTCAAAAAAAACAATTTGAAATAGCTGTTTTACATTATTGTTACTAGAAAGATGTATAGGAATGTCTTAGAGTAGTGTAGTAAAATAATTACTCTATTTGCGGAGCAACATGTAGATGCAAATTCTTTCTCTTCATTTTTGAAATCGATGTGTCGTAATTGTTGATGTGAAGAGATTTCAGATTTGTTACTAGAAGACGAGACGCTGCAGCAGCAGCATTCTTATTCCCAGTCGGAGCACACGTCACCACTTGCGTTAAATGCACTGAATCCAACGTCAAAGAATGATTCATGTCCAGCACCTTGTTGGTTTCATGAAGATTGTCAAGTTTGTATCAAGGAGCAATGCATGTGGTGTCCAACAACTGCACGATGTGTTTCAATGGATGCTTATATGATCAATTTTCCATATGGACAATGTCAGTCATGGGTAACAGCTACGAATATAATCAGTAATCAACATGCATGCCAGCTGGGTAATTTTTTAAGCCAAAACTTCGCGGTTTGTGGTGATAAAATAAAATTTATGGAAGTGCATCGATAGGGAGGAGTTGACAAATAGTTGTTTTTGCGACATCCAGTGCTTTAAGTTCTTTTAGATGAACTTTCGATATAAAAATTTTCTGAAAACGAGAAAACAGATATTAATTAGCGGATGTTTATTATTATTATGATTCACATTACGGAGGCAGTGTAACATTGCAGATCCCATGGACTGCTCAAAGCAAAAGACATGTGCGGAATGTCAACGTGTAGGACCGAATTGCGGTTGGTGTGACGATGGTTCTGGGACTGGTTTAGGAAGATGTCTATCGGGTAGCCTTGAAGCTCCTGGTAACGAATTATTCTGTCCGAAAGATGGAAAATCAAAATGGTATTTCACGAATTGCTCAGGTATTTCAAAATTATAGGTTATTTTGCTTGAGAATGAAATGTAAATCGCATCTAAAATTTTTTAGATGGTTTTTCGTTGTATCCGCTTGTTTCCGCCTTTTTCCAAATAAGTATTCTTTTACCTACTGAACATAAAAAAATGTTTGGAATAAAATATTGGGCAGATTGTATGTGAGCTATTCCTTGCATCTAAATACTTCACTTTTTTTTTGGTTGTCCTGAATTGAAATTTTCAAAGTTTTCTTTATGTGAAATAATTCGTTCCGATTATTCCGTCATTCCATAGCTTGCCAGTGTAATGGGCACAGCAATTGTACGTTGAGAAGGCGTTTACTTGAATGGAATATCGAAGAGCGGAGTTGTACACAATGTGATCATAACACAACTGGTGAACATTGTCAGTTCTGTGCTGATGGATTTTATGGAGATCCGCGAAATGGAGGGCGGTGTGAAGGTTTGCCACTTCGAAAATTTCCAATGTTTAGATGTTCCTTCAATGTTTAAAAAATTTTCCGTTTTACTTAGAATGGTTTTGCTGACATGTTAAAGTTTTTATAACATTCTCAACAAATAGTTTGTCTCAGTTCTGATTTATTCTTGAACGAATTCCTTCTAATATGAAGTATAAGCGCTCCTTTTCATAAAGACCACTCTTTTTTTAGAATGTTTTTGCAATGGACAGGCAACAATGTGCAACAGAGAAACGGGTGATTGCTACTGCACTACAAAAGGTGTTACGGGAAAGAACTGCAGTAAATGTGAACCCAAATATTATGGGGATCCTGAAAACAATCAGCTGTGCTATTGTGAGTTTTTCTTTGACGATTGCAACAATATCCTGAACGAGGAAATGAACAGAACGTAGCAGCAACGTTTAAAATTTTTAATTGAAAATATGAGGGCGTATGAGCTACCTTCTTTTCTTTTGAGGTTTCATTTTTGCAGTTGTTCTCAAGAAGAATCTGGTGGTCCTACTTTTCTCTTGCTCTTTGATGTTCAATGAAAAGTTGAAAGATGGACATAATAATTTTACTTTCTTTTTCAAATTGTTCCGAATCTAATTTGTTATATTTTATCTTATATGTGTACTATTTCCTTGTGATTTTTCAGATGAACTGACGGTGGATTTCATTTTTACATTTAAGCTCGATCAGGACGACCCGAAAGACAAATATGTGAATCAGATCAATTTCTTCAGCACACCACATAAAGTACTGCATAGTGCATCATTTCAAAATATCAGTTCGGCCACTGGATATGCATTTTGAAAAGTTTATTTCAAAATTATGTTTTTCTCATGTTTGTTCGATATTCAAAAGTACTTTTAGAGAGATACTGATGTTCAATTTACGGTAGTATGTGAATCGCCAAAGTCGGAAAAAGCATTAGTTTCGATGAGTATCAACTCTTCACTTTTCGAAGGACACCCAGGTTCAAATAAGCTGTTAATGACAAGGACTGTTTGTGATGAAAATGGTATTCGGCGCGCTTATAGTGCTAATGCTGAACCTGGATTTTTTTTTGGAACTGATGCTAATACAACGTTTTTGGTTCGTCAAAAATTTTAAAAAGAATATCAGTAAAGATGAATTAGATAGATTTTGATTCAGTTATCTAGGAACCAAAAACGATATCTATTCACGACATTTTAAATTGCTAATCTTATTTATATATTCATTGTATGTTATTAATCATTTATGCATTCATTTTTCTGTGTAGCATTTTGTTTTCGGAAATTATTTTTATATTGTTTCAGGTGAAAGTTTACAATTTTTCTACTCCGATAAAAATACAAATTTCATTTTCGCAGTCGCCTCCAATAAATTGGGTCTTATTTTTTGTGATATTTGCTGCGTAAGTTTTTTTTTTTTTGAATTTTCGACATTCATGTGCCTTTTGTCTCTTGAAGTGCTGCTTTTACATGTAGTCGATTATAGCGAATTTAATTAATTTAAATGGAGAAAACGTTAAGTGGTTTATGCAAATGATTTTAAATTTTAAACATTTCGGTTTAACATTTGCTTCAGTTATTCCGTGAAATTTTGAACAGTTTTTGTGAAATTGAATAATTTTCATCCTTTTTCTCTTGATTCGTTTTTGAACCTACTCATAGTGTAGCGCCAAGGAAATGGTTTTGAAGAACGTTTGTTTGGCCTCTTCCTTGCACTTTGAGTTCTGTTCATGACTTACATTCTTATTTATCATGCTCATTATTCAATGTGAGCAGTAGTTGTTTCCAATATTTTATTGTGTTCGACTATGAAAATGTTTGCAGATGTTTTGTTGTGCTCATCGTTGTTGCGGGTTTATTATGGATGATTAAATTACGAATTGAAGTATTCAGACGGAACCAGAGACGCTACGATGAAATTGAACAAATGGCTTCACGACCTTTCGCCTCTGTGAGGCTTGAACTGACATCTCCACGAGCAAATCTGGTAACCGTTGTAGACATATACATATATATATATATATATATATATATTGTTTGATTTCTAGCTAGAAAATCGCATTGCGTCAAGTATTACTCAAATTGCCATCGCCTATCTAAGATGATTCATCAGTTTCTTTTATTTAAGCGTTTTTGGATGATGTGCTTTTAAAGTTTCAAGAAGTTTGTTTGCAGATGGCTACTCCCATATCAGTTGAACCGTGTAGTAACTACCGTTCTGGTGTATTCACTTTAGCAGTTCGATTACCAACGGGAGGTCGGCAATTTACACCCCATGGTACTTCAGGTTTAGCAGTTGCATCGGCACTATGTCTGTTAACGCAGGCACAGTTAGGCGTTTTACAAGCAGCAGAAACAAGTGATGCTAATCATAATCGTAAAACAACCTTGATGCGTTACATTCCATTTATTCGTTCCTAGTACATATAAAATCACTTACTGTATTTCTGTCCAAATATTATTGTTATCTTTTCCATTTTGAAATGAATATGACACTCACATTTGATTTGTTTGAGAATGTCGTTTTATAATTTAGGGCTCTCTCTATATTGAAGGAAAAAGTTGATACTGGCAATTCACAAAAACGAGTTTTTAATTCATTCACCCATCAAAATGGACTAAATTTTAATCATTCTTGAGTTAATTCTGAGTTCTTGACTTGAGGAATTTTAAGCGTTTATTCTTGATTTAATTTTGTAAGGTATTAATATAAGAAAAATGTAAGGAAAAAAATATAAGAAAAATGATAAAACTGCAGTTTTATTCAAGTAACTGTTAACATATAACGTTTTTCTTTGCTTGCTCACACTTTCTCATCCAGTGAATGTATTTTCAGTATATTTATTATTGTTTTATTTTGTACGAAGTATCTGTTTTGAATAATACTTTGCGCATGATATTCGAATCTATGCAACTGCAATAAAAAAAAAAAAATGAAAACTAATCGAAGAAAGTGGGAACACAATTTTATACTGTTTCATTAGCAGTATTGGCCGTCACTGTAGTTATGGTTATAACGTCCAGGATTAGTGAATGAACTTGGATTTCAAATATACCATTTTAAAAGTGGGATTATCCAAAAATTACAAGCAGTTGTAGAGGCAGGATTTGCCTATGTGAAATAAGAGATAGATTTTAATGTTTTTCAATTGAGTGTGGTGATGCATGCATACGCCATGGTTAGTTTTATGTATAGATAGAATATAAAGTGATTAAGTGTGAATAAGTATAGCTTGATTATTGGTTGTGTATCGAGCTGTACCATTAATTTGGTGATATCTAAGCAAGATACCATTGATAGAATCTTGGAGACTAACTTAATATATGTTGGATAGTAGCGAATAGCATTAATTATTTTTGTGACAATCAAAGTAAGCCGAACTGGGTGATCAAGTGATTGATTGATGGAGTGCAGTAGATTGACAACTGTTCACTTAATTGTTGAATCCAAATAGCTTTCTGTGTTTTGTTAACAAGCGAATCTTATTGGTCTTTCTATTCATTGGTAGAGAAATCAAAATACCATTATATGCATTGCAATTCGTTGAACTTCCATCTTTCCAAAGATTCGTAATGATGCATAGAAGGGAAAGGAGCGGAATAGCTTCTAGAAAATTAAAATTAAATAATCTATTCAAAATATGAATTATTATTAAGATATGAGATAGTTTCTTTACAATATAGCCCACAGTTTCTTCTATATTACCAGTTGTATATTCATAAAGTAATTATGATTTCCATCTGTCTTTGCAGTTTCTTTTTTTCCATTAAATAGCTGACCCGATAATTTGCTAACAATTAAGCAGTTATAAAAAATCAAACACTTGCATTTCCCCAATTTTTTTTTTTTTACCTTTTGCTTTCATTATAATTTTGGATGAAATTTTCTGTTTGTATTTCAGAATATTTTGTATTTCAGTATTTCAGAATATTCTGTCGCAAGATTAATACTACCAGTATTACTTAAAGTTTTTGTCCCATTTTTTTCTCTTTATTAGCTAGTCATGACATTCGTTATCTATTTGGAAAAGAAACGGTCAAAATTTTGGTAAAATTTTGGTGGCGCTGCAGATTTTTATTGGAGATGGAGATTTCCTTGCAGGATAGTAATACAAGTTTTGATTTGAATTTGCAATAGGATTCATTGAGTTGACGAATTATTTACTCAATGATGGTTACTGGCTTTCAGTGTAATTAGACAATCTGCTGGAAATTTAGCATTCTCCATAATTAGTGAAGTCATTCAGAATTTGAATTAATATAAATTTTGGCAAAATTAATTTTGAATATGTTGAATAATAATAGGTCACTATGTGTTAAAGAGAAATTGTCCAGAAGCATTTTTTGTAACAAATAATGATGATCTTTAATATATAGAACTAATTAATATAATAATGTACTGTATTCTGGCAATGAACCGACCATTCGATCATGTTTTAGTAATTTTTTTAACTAATTAGTTAGCAATGCAACAATTTTTTGATGAATGGTAGAACTATTTATTATCAATGAATTATTATGATATCTACCATGCATTGAAATCTTAATCGAATATTTATTTACTACGGCGTATGTATTTATATTATTAATTCTATCTCTTTGTGTTTTTCTACCTAGATATAACTTTGACTTATGTAAATTGGAACTATTGAATAGCAATTTATGTTAGTTAAAAAAGTGAGTTACGCTGTAAAGAATAGAACAGAAAATGTTTTGTTGATTTGGATATTTTCAGTATGGTAGAGTTAGGACAAGAAATTTTTGAAATATTTGCTTGTTTGATGAAATCGAAGAATAATGAAAAGCAGTTATTAGTTCTATTTCTTTATTCACAATGATGGTAAATGTTTATGATATAGTAAAAATAAAAGATGTTCCAGGCATCGAAAATAAAATTCTGAAATTTTGGGATGAAAATTTTATTGTTTGACGGATCACTGAATTGATGTGATTAGAGATATGGTGACAGTCAGTGTGGTGCTGAAATGAACCTATCTCTTTGCTTCCTGCCTTTGGAATGTGAGAAAAGATAAAGCAGTTGGTGCCTCCACTAAATAAACTTTAAACTGTGCAGCTGATTAATTAGTCATGTTAATTGGTTATTTGAAAATGTGCCTTGTATCATTTGTTGACCCGAGCGTTATGCCACTCTGCATCTGATAATTCCTATTAACAACTATATATATGTATATACATACTATATAGTATCATTAACTATCTAATTCTTTACTTTATCACAATAAATGCATTTATTATTAATCTTGCAATCGTATTACCTATAAGTAAGCAACAGCTATTAGTATTTTCAAATAAGTATCTTTCGTCCATTTGCTCAAATAGTCCTCTTTTTTTCCTTTATCTCTTTTATTGCTATCACTCTCCATTACAATTTTAAATTTCGCAGCAATTTTTTCCAAATCTCTGACCTTTGTTTTCTTAACTGAACCGAAAAAAAAAATCGTATTTTTCTTCAAAAAGCTTTTTCTAACAACGTTCTGTTAGACATGATTTATAGAAATGCTGTAACACTTGAATTTTGACAATAGTCAGACAGATAAAAAAATGAAAATCCAATGAGAAGAACTACATTGATTGCTTTCAAATAGTTTGGGAAGAATTCATTGCTGATTGATGAGAATGATAAATGGTTGAAAGTGTGGTTATCAAAAAGTGATGGGCTGGGAAAATGATACGATAAGCTTGCGTCCATTAGCGCATTTTCAAAGAAATAATTTCATAGTCGTTAATCAAATGAAAGAAAACACGATTAAATGTTGTACTAAAATGAATTTAAGTTATTTGTAAAGAATGAAGACTGAAAAACAATGAATAATTGTTCCTTCAAAATAAGCAGGAAAAAAAAATTGGTCACACGTTAAAGAAAGTGAGACAAAATAAGAGTGGATTAGAGAATTCCAATTAGATCATCCAGTAAGTTCATTATTTGTTCTTGAGATTCACAAGAGTAATCAATTGATTCTAATGATGATGGATGGAAAAGTCAATAATTATTATCCTAAGTGGACCGCTTGTCAAATAATCCATCAATTACTTAATTCATTTCTTTATTATTTCTCTAAAAATCAAGACCGCTAAGCAGTCGGTATCGAAACGGTCAGTGTGTATTTAAACTGTTTTACGCTGCATATAAGGGCGGATAATCCTATCGATTTAGATTATCATTTTTTCGTAATAAGGCTAATTTCCTCCCAATTCCTTCACTTTCAGAAATTAAATTTATAACATTTCAACGATCATTTCACATAGAAAATAAGTATACCCTAGTGTTCTAGTGATAAAAATGCTATTATAACACCATAATGTTATAACACTACATACAGTATGGACCATTCTCAATAAATTTCGACTATAAAAATCTATTTATATTTTTTGTTATCTTCCAGTGCATAAACCGCAGTTATCAAAATCTATTTAATTTTAACTTTTATTATTTCAGTTCTTTTTTTCTTAACGATCTGGTAAATTAAAATTGTTCCTTCTCACTTTTGTGCTTAAAATGTAAGAGAGCAAATGTTTTTCCTTTAATTACAACTATGATAAGTTATTACTGTAATATAACTATTTTCGAACAGTTAAAAGTAAATAATAAATGACGAATTTTACTGTTCAAGGAATTTGTGATATTCTTTTGTTGTTGTTTGATCTGATATAAAATGAATCAAAAGTTACTTGAGTGACTGTGCCAATTAATGTCAATTTTGAAATTCAAATGTTGTGCTTTGCAATGCAGGAGAACAAAACAGAATTGATAATAAGAGTAGTAGCATTGTAGTGCTGCAATCTAGTACGGCGTGCATAAAAAGTATTACTAATAGATTATTAGTCTTGACCGAAATAAATGGAAAGAATTATTAGGGGTTACTTATTGACCATTTATAAATATTGATTTATGTCTTTTCAAAGATCAAAATATTTGTCGTTTGAAGGATAAGAATTTATTGGTCCAGAGACATAGACTAAACTTAAGCTAAAATGATGAAGTATAAAAAAACAAGCTAGAAAGTAAATAGAACAGCCGTATCAAAAATTTTATAGACTGTTAATTGCTATTGCTCAGCCAAAGAGCCCTAATCGAAGGAAGTGCAATCATAAATGTTTATTATGCATTTTCGAATGTCGAATAATGCAAGCAAACAGGTTCCATCTCCTGGACATTCTCGATGCAGCTGTTTCAGTGAAATCAATTTATTACTGGACATTATCATTTAATATCTTCTCGCTCCAAAAACTTTTCCCTTTTCCTTCCTTATTTCCCCCGTTTCACTATCTCTTCCTCTTCTCCCCCCTCCCCCTTTTTTTCCTACCTTTCTGTAATTTTCGGCTTTTCCGATAGTTCCATCATTTTTTACTAATTTATAGTCCATGATTTAATTGTTTTTTTCCATTCATGTATACATTGGCTTTCAAACATCAGCCCCTCATTAAAGTGCTCTTTAAGATTTAAGTTAAACATCTTGACTAAAATTTAAATATTATACGGATGGACTGCTGAACTGTTAACGTGATGATACATTAGAGCATCTTATATGGTAATTATTGTATATCTACATATATTTGTTGAGTGTGCCCCGAGTAGTTGGTTATTTGAGAAACATGGCCATGTAATAAGTGAAGTAACCCATGCGATACATTGAAAATCAATGAAAAATTAGAAAGTTCCATAGGTTTTGAGAAAAGGAAAGCAATGGTAAGTGAAGAGGAAGGAAAAAAGGAGGAAAAAGAAGGACGTGGAGAAGCGCAAGCCGGATCATCAAAATCGACATCAATTTCCGGATAGAAGAAGAGAAAAGGAAGACCAAATTCATCTATCAGCATTCTTCACACCGATTGGCCAGTAATCTATTCAGAAGGCGCATAGTACTTTATTGCTTATCTAAACCCATATTGCATGAAGCTACTGCTCATTTTGCTTTCTCATGGGGCCAATTTTCTTTCCTGAAAATGAAAACTACTGTTCTTTCCAGAAAAAATATGCAAATTGATGAAGATTGCGGTAATGGGAAAAGCTGGAAATTAACTATTAAATAATGAATCCACTTTTAGCTCTACCCAATCATTATGATAATTACTTGATCAACACATCTTCTATTCCTAATTTATTTTCTTCCATTTTTTCACCATTTTCCTTTCTATTAACTAGTTCATCCTTTTTTCATCTCTTACGATTTCAAACAGTTGGCACAACAACAGTTATTCATATTTTTATCTTTTTTTATACTTTATGTCTACCTATGATATGTGCCGCGCTATGTGGATCGAATTACTGCTTTGTTATGATATATTCATGAATATCAAGGATAAATATCAATGTAATAATTTTAGAACATATTTTATATAAGGCAAATTATTTTTATTAATGGCAAATTTTATGCTAGAGAAACAATTAGTGCTCAGTAATTTATATATCCATTAAATCAAACCAATTAGTTTTCATCTAAATTGATCTCAATTTATTTTTCATTAATTATGCTATTAAATTCTTCAATTTTATAAGAAGTACAAAAATTATTAATTGTTTATCGATGGCCATGATAGTATAATTTTATAACTCTACTAATCTTAAAGGTTCTAAATTTCTTTCTTCCATATTACAATATACCGTATCATCTCGCTTGACATCCGTATTAAAAAGTTTTTCCAACATTTTTCATTGAAATACGAAAATAGTAATTTATAAATCGTAGAATCTATGTAATTTTGAAATTGCAATCGATCAGAATTCTTTCTTTTTTGTTTATTTGTTTTTTCTTTTTTTTATGTAGCAATTATCCATTCATAAATCTTTAGTGAATTAGTGTTCTTAATGAAAATAAACAAACCAACAACTAACAGCTTCCTACTAATTTGTCAGCTTACAACACAACACCTGTTAATTTTTCACGTCATATTGATAGTGTGGAAGCAATAAATCTTGAAAAAGCTCAAGTTAAATAAAACAAATTTCAACAATCATTTAACAATGTTAAGTTTATATTTATTTTGAAGTTCATGCTTATCACTCGATATCATGTCGAAAATGCCATCTTAATATATATGGAAGTTAATGAGCAAAAGTTATATCGATTCTTATGTTTGCTTGATACAACAGTCTAAGTATTTGCATAACGAGATCTTATTTAGGTGTAGAATATAGTATCCTTAAATTTGAGATAAATTTCAAATATATTTGAACAAAAAATTAGACCCATAATTATTTTGTAAATTTGCAAAGATAACAAAAACTGCCACAATAACGTGAAGTTTGAAGGAGACAGTAAGTCTGCTGTGTGCAATCAAATTCTTTTTGTTTTCATTTCTTCGTTTATTTAGCTCTTTTTACTTCATAAGCTCCGAAGTTTCTTTATGAACTTTTATTTTTTTCCCTGAGTGTATAATACAAATAAACACTCAATAGTACAGGTAATTTTAAGGCAGTTTATTTATTCAGACTAGACCCGGTAAAGGAAAAGAGTTGACACAAGCTTGAGCAGTGTCATTGCTCAAATTAGATAATTAGAAAATTTTGAAGGCGATTAAATTGCACTAAGAAAGGGTTAATGGCAATTTCGTGAGGGCACCAGCTGCTTAATTAATTCATTTCTTGTAATAAAAGCTAATAAAGCAATCCTCTGCGTCTTTGTCAGTTTGTGCCAACGTGTCATATTAACATGCGCAATCCTAAGCTTTGTTAATCAGATTCACTTTTGACAACTACCTGCAATAGCTGGATACGGTAGCACTATATGAAGTATAGACTATTTCTATTTCACCAGTTTTATATGTTAATTTTTCATCCTATAATATTTGAGTATATTTTCTAAAACAATGAAAGAATGAAATAAAAGAAAAACAAAAAAAAAGTTGGGAATTATGTAAGAGTGCAGATAATGTGGTGAAGACAAAAATGAGCTATCATTTTACCGATGTCAAATTTATTTCTCATTCAGAATAGCAATACAATGAAAGTTGATACCAATCATAAGTAAGGTCAACTTATTGGTCAAAACAAAGCTGCAATGTCATATTTTGTAAAAATCTACTGGATTTATGGATAATATCTTAATGAGGATCAGCAGCATTGTTCCCTAATAATGCATCAACCAAATCGTCGTTGAATAGTTGACAATCTTATATAAACTTAGGAAAACGTTGGGCAAATATCGATGAAAGGAGAAAATGTCAGAGTGGGAGATAATGACGGAATTCTTACAATATTACATGTCCACAGTTGGAACCCATGTACGGAGTGAATAGATTAGAAAGAAGCAATTAAGCGTTTCAATAAGCTATTTGAAAGTTGTTAAAAATGAAGGGAAAAGCATTAGGAGTAAGTAGCAATTATAATGATCCATCAATTTCACTTATTAGATCTGTTTCCCAGAGGAGGAGCAGAATCCCATTGGATAATGGTTGGAGAATGGATGGGTTGATGTTATGTAGACAGCGGTACACTTCATTCATTCTCCAATCAACTACCTACTTCCATGATACTTCATCTCATGCACTGATGCTTTTCCTTATCACATGGAATTCTGTTACCTTCGAGAATCATCACTTTCATAAATTGTTCTTTTATCAGTAATCATTCCTAATATGTCCATAATAATTACGGCTAACATTTTCATAACCGTTGTTACAACTAACATTAGTAAAACATTTCACATCCATTATGAATATCCTCAACAAAGTAACATGATCATAATTGTAGCCATTAACAACCTCATTATCATCATCATCATTCATGCTGTTGCACCAGATGATGGTGCCGTTAACAGCGGGAGCAACAGTACAAAACTGCTGAAAGTAAAACAAATCAGACAAATGTGGGAGGTACCATTCATCGTTTTTGATGCTCGATAAGTCAACGGTAAAGGGAGGAACAAGTTTGGTATGCAACTGCAGTTTGTTTGACATATCACTGCAAGTAACTGCGGCTGGTATGAGTTCGACGGCATTTCTATATTCGGATTTAGTTGGATGGGATGGGCCTCGATGCATTTTTTCATTATCTCTTGCCCGGTTCCTATCATTTGCTTCCCTCAACTTTTGTGTAAAATACTAAAATGGTATCATTTGCACCCGAAAATTACGACCGCCTACATGTTATTGTTTTGCATGCATTCAATTCGATAACGTAACTTTTAACATATGAGTAATTGATTTTTTTTTAAATTAATTCATTACCCATTCGCACAATTACAATTACTGATTCCATGATTTACAGTCATAAAGTTGCAAAATATTTTTATACATATATTTCCTAATAACACATAACGCTAAACATCAACTCTTGAGATTATTTTCATACGTACGCTACTTAAAATAATTCATTTGTAATTTCTTCTATTTTTGTTCCTTTTCAGCGACTTAACAGCCGTAACCGATGTGTACTATTGAACTGTCAAAATCAAACAACAAAACAACCAAAAAAGCGTCCTTCAGTGTTGAAAATATATTATCTTATAGTTCATTTTCTCACAGGTGCATCTTTTCATTCGAAATTGTTAAATTTGCATATACATTACTATTGTGTATGTATTTAGTAACGAAGATTGTATGGACCTCTCTTAAGTGCTAATTTATAATCTCCATTAATTTATTAAAGTGAAGCAATTAAATTTAGTGGTTCTTCTCCAAAAATTCCTAAACCGTCGCCAGTGAATCCGCTTATTACAACTTCCGTAGTTACGATTCCATCTATTTCACGAGTTTCGCAATCTGAAACATCTAGTTCCGGGTATCCGTTAACGACTGATCCAGCTGGAATGTTTTTGCTACCTGCTTATATTCATTCTATACCTAGTGGTACTTCCGCAGATAATTGTATTACATCAACAACCGATTCGTTCCTCGCTCATTATCCCTGGCAAGCAACTTCATCGGAACAATCCTCTTCTCCTCGTAAGTAACAAATTTCAATCATTATTTTGTTCGTCCGTAGACTGTGTTATATCCACCAATTTTCTGGTTCCTGTGAATTATTAAAATCAAGTAACGCAAGAATCAGAACTGATTGAAAATAGATAACTTATTCATTTGTTATTTCAGCCGAACATAAAAGCTTAGCGGCAATGGGTATAACTAAATGTTTATTACGGAAGCATAAAAATAACCGTAAACCCAGAACACCATTCAGTACACAACAGTTGTTGTCACTCGAACGAAAATTTCAACAGAAACAATATCTATCAATTGCTGAACGAGCTGAATTTAGCGCATCCTTGCAACTCACCGAAACACAAGTCAAAATATGGTTTCAGGTAAACGACTTCTATCCGTATCCTCAATTCATACTTTCGTTTAATTTAAATATTTATTAATTTCAATAATATCGCGTTAATATTTTAATGTTGTTATTTTTACAAACATAACGATAATATCATTATTTTCTTATAACCAGTTTTGAAGTTCCGAGCTTCACAATTATGGTGCAACCATTTGTTGGAATGCATGTAACTTTGAGTCTAGTTCCGTAGAAAATGAAATTTAGATGAATGAAAGAGCGTCGTAAAGAAATGAAGCAAATTAGATTAGTTGTCTTGAAAAAAAGTTTAAAATTGCTTTGAAAATGCAGACCCATAAGGTGATAACGAAATGATTATTATCTATCGCAACTCGATATGTTGCTATATGTGCATAACGGATACTGTAACATCATATCATATCAGTGACTTATTCTGAACCATTACTACTGTTTTCATAGAACAGCTTATTACTCAGTACGGTTGTTTTGTTTATTGATAGCCTATTGATCTGAATTTTCATTGACCTTTAACACCTTGCCATAAAGAAATAAACTCTCATAATTTCGCCTTTCTTTCACGACTTATGTATTCAAAATATCCGTCGACAAAAATGATCTATATCTCGTTATTTTTGTAGGATCATTCAATTTACCCTAAGTAACCTATAATTTTGTTATCAGAAGTAATAAATCTTGGCACATCACCTTACTCTGTTTATTTTCTTCGGAATATCAGTCAATGCACTGATTATATCAGGTGGTGATGGCTAGTGGATATTTAATAATATAAAGATATAGTCATAAGTGCTTTGTCAAAATATCGCGATTTACTTCTCAGCATTCCTCTTCGTCTTAGATAATAATTATCTGAAGTTGCGAAACCAAAATTGAAGGTGGAAACTTGATAAAAGGCATTGCAAGGAACTTAAATTGTTGATAACTCATTGGTAATTATGAATGATGATGAATCATCCTAAATTATTTGCTAAGGAGTGCATTTAAATAATGATGAATGGATAGTGGTCGTTTTGAAGATGATACCACTAGGGGGTTGAGACAGTGAGGATTCAGATAAGAGGACAAGAAAGCAACTGGAAGACAGAAGGATTAGAAGGTCAGGAAGAAGAAAGTTTAGAGTACGTGATGCTTTGATCCATTAAATGTTGATGAGAAGAGAAACAAATTTTTTGAGTAAATGGATATTATCCGCGATTAAGCAATCATTGGCGGCATTTTTGATCTTTTGTCGGGTGGTTTCGAAGGATTCTCGAAACAAGACGAGGTAATACATCTCATTATGTTAATTCTTCATTAAATATTAATTCTATCCAAATCATAGCTCATTATAAACTGTTTCCGCAGCGGAATAAACTATTTTCAAACATAAAACCGAATGATATTTATGCTATGCCTCTCATTCTAACTTTTTTAAAAGAAATAATTGTATATGTGAAAATGATATCAGTGAACATTTTAATGAGCAATGTAACTTACACTATCGTTTGTATCTGAATAGCATTGTCTTTCACAAAAAAAAGAAAAAAATTATTGCAAAATCGTTTTATCTCTATTTTTTAGCATCAATTTCAAAGTTTAAATGCGATAGGAATTCTCTAGATTTTAATTTGGCAATTATGAATGCTATTTGGTATTGTTAGAGCTAAATTTATTACTGATAAGAATTTCATCGAAAATATTTTAAAAAGTTAGTTTTAGTTTTAATATTTGGATCTAAGCCATTTTCTAGCCCAATTATTTTCATTTTCATCTTCTTTAAAGGTCAAAGGGAAAGATGAAGAAAGGCATTGTTTAATCCATATTATTTCCTTAAGCTTCTTCTTTCATCCATATCTTACTTCTTTTCAATTTCAAAATTACGTTTCAATTTCAATGTGTCAAAAATTTCAGCTTTAAATTTTATTAAATATGCCTTTTATTTATTAGGAACTACATCATTCAATCCATACTTTTCATTACGCCACCGAATACAGTATGACATTCATGACGCAAACCCTGTAGACACACACATACACAAACATTTATACATACATACACACACACATACATACATAAATACATACATACACACACACACATACACACACACACACACACATGCACGCATATATGACATAGCACAGAGTTCAATTCCTAAGGATGTACAGACGATGATAGGAGCAATGCGCATAAACAAATATCAGTAGACATCGATGGAGTAGGTAATGCTGACATAGGCACAAGAACAAGCACACATGCACACACACACACACACACATGCAGACATACAAAATCTTCAATATGTGTTCATTTCAACGGTACGGTAATTTGTGATTACTAAAATGAGCAAGAAATATATGAAAAATTTGTGGACAATCAACCAATCGGGCAGATAGTTAAGTTACAAAGTCTAGTTTGCGCTATAATACTCAACTGAGAAACGGTATATTACGTAAATAATGAAAGATATACGTAGGAAACTGCCTAAAATTTGGATATATCTCTTTTTGTTCTGTTGATACAAAAACAATTAGTAAACTTAAGTGTGAGACTATTACTAAGATATAGTTATATGTCCGAAATAAGCTTCTATTATTACAATTAAGATAGATCAATCTTGTTAGCTCTGATTTGTTAAGCTTGTTTTTTTTTGATAGCCAAATTACGTATTGTTTTGCTTGAGGATCCATAAAATTCTTTGATCATTGATTATCATCATCTGTAACATTTCTTGATTATGTCCATCTATAATATTCTTTGATCATTATTACCCTGCATTCAGATGAGTCCAATTTCATCGGATATCCTATATTTTTCCCATAAATAGCATACAATTTAAGATAATACAATAATACATTTGCTTCTAATTAACTTTTGTAGCTGAAGAACTTTTTTCCGACTCCTCTCTCTTTTCTTCGTCCAAAAAAAAAATGAATGTTGAAATTTAATTGTAGTAATTAGGGGTCAAAGGTTAGCAAAAATTATATTTGAGACAAATAAGCGAAGAAGCAGATGATGGCAAAATTCCATGAAGAATTAGTGGAATAACAATAATGTGTAATGAACTAATGTGCTCTTGGTATTTTGGAAACAGGTGTTTGTGTATGTGTCGTATTGTGCATGTGTATATATATGTGCATGTATGAGTATTTGTGTATGTATGTGTATGCATGTATGTATGTGTGGTTTGGGAAAATGAAAAAATTGAAAAGAAATGATAGTTGATGGTGTAAATATGGAAGAATCTTTTACTGAAAGTAATCTAATAGTGCCACTGATTTATGATGGATGGCTTTCTCAATTAACCTTTTTTTATTATGCTCCTCATTCTTCTCATTAATGCTATTTATTCATGTCGCTGTCATAATTTCACTCATTTCTAAATTAGAAGTATATTTCGGGAATTAGAATTTGAATGTTCGATAAACAAAAAGGATAATATTGTCTGATTGCATTAACAACTCCTACAAGTTTCATCTCTCCTATCTTCACCAACAGATTTTTATCCTTTCATGTAAACATTCACTCGTTTTTTTCCATTACTATTTGAAATGAATTATTTTAAACAATTATTAAATTTCTAAAATAGCACTCCTATCTGTACACTTGTATCGCGTATCGTAATCATACTAAATTGTAATAAGGACTGAGATAAATTCGAAATTACTGTATTACTTTTCTATAGGTTAAATTTTTGAAGAAATTCGATTGATTTGTAAGTTACTAAAAATTTTAAAATTAATAAAGACGAACTGGAGTAGAAATATGCATTTTGCATAGACTTCTAATTGTTTGCCCTTTCTTTGAAACTTCTGTCGTGCCGAGGACGACCTTTGCCCGCAAACCGTGTGAGACGTCCTGCTGGGTGACACGCAAAAGAATTGGATCCCCATATACCACCCATACTTTGCACAGCTGCTAAATTACAAACGCGCACATTTGCATTGCCGATACTTTTTGGTAAATTAGAAACACACATTTTAATTTATCAAATTTTCATTAAGAAATGCGCATGCAACAAAGCGAAATTTCAACATAATAATGCATTGTCAAAATCTAAACTGGAATCACTGAATTATTGAAATTCACTGAATGTATCAACACTGCAAAAAATCGCTTAACTGGGAGGCTGCTGATGATTTCATATTTTTGACAAATTGTCATAGCATCACTTCTAATATTACGCAATCAACAATAGAAAAGTTTCCAAATGTGATGTAACTAAAGAAGAAAAATTGTATCGACTTTTACCATGACATTTTCGAAACTTTTTGATATATTCCATACTTCAAATATTGTCACTGGAAATAAATACTCGTATTACACTTGTCGACGAATTAACTTAAGAATTAAATAATTTAAAGTGGTTAGTTTTGGGGTCTTATATTGCTACTTTGTAATTTTGCTAAAATAATTAAAAGATGCTTTCCGACAAAAGTTTAAATTTAGATACGAATAAATATGGACAAATAAATTTGCAAAATTTATTAAAAAAGAGAATTGAAAGTGTACTGAAAAGCGGTAAAGAAGTATTTAAATGTAGTATTTTTTCCAGAATCGACGAGCGAAATCGAAGCGACTTCAGGAAGCAGAGGTGGAAAAAGTGAAATTTGCTCAAGCAAGCGCATTTGCAGCGGCAGCTGTTGCAAACGCAGCCGTAAGTGGTACTTCAAAAACTTATATTCCATTCGCTTATAATCCTCAATGGTAAAATTTGATTGAATTCATCTTTTGTTTGTTATAGTTGTTATTTTATGTTAAAAATTAGTTTTTATTATATAGTATTGTCAAATTCACCGAGTTAAAGGAAATGTTCCATAGGAAAATTTGATACAGTCAAAGTGATGTAAGGAAAAAACAACGATTGATAGTGAAATAGGAAGCAATAGCAATTGTAAATGTGAAAGGCTGAAAATGGCTAAATATAACGACGATGAATTTCCTGTTCCACTAGTCATAAACTTTTCCATTACTTCAGAAATATAATCTTGCTTGCTAATTTATAATTACTGCTTATCTTTTATTTTATTCTGCCATAGAGTACCATATTTTTGTATAATACTGAAGCTGCATATCAGATACCATTGTATAATTGATCTCTGTCTGCTTACCGGTATACAGTGGCTGTTGTAGCAGCAGAAAGTTGCTACAGTGCAACATTATGATATTTTTTTGATTAGAAAATTCTTATCACCATCGTGTATGATTTTCACAAAATCTTTTACAGGTTTGAAACTTTGATACTTTCTAGTTAACAATCATTGTGACTTCTTTTCCTTGATATGATTTAGTTTATTTGAAATGGAAACTGTACAATCGATAAAATTCTTTAATAATTTCAAATTTAAAAGTATTAATTATATGTTAATTTCTATCAATTATATTGATTGTCATTTGATAATGAATGATATTACTTAAGCTACAAACTTTTATCTAGCATTTCAATTAGTATTCGGATATATTTATTGGTAGGAAATGGAAGTATTCATTAAGTCTCCTGTTGAAAATCGATTGTTTTAGTGAAATTAATTTGACAAGGTTTAATAATTTAATACCAATATTCATTTACATCCATCGTTTGTTCTATTTTTAAGTGAATGAGAAAAGAAATTCATATATCAAAGAAATGAATTCCTCAAAGCAATTCAAAAATTCCTTTTTTTAACAAATGTTCAAAAAGACAGTCTCTATCTAGTAACATATCAAGTAAGCCAGTCATACATTGATTCATGATTTGAAATTTTCCTCAAAAAAGAATAAGTCAAATCAAAAACTTCTCAAACTTCTCTCTTCAAATTTCCATCCTGCGCATATTACTGCTGTAAATGTTAATTGTTTACTTTGTCCTACACATCTGCATACATTGTAAAAATTGTTTATATTGAAAACACGGTAAATTCTTGCATGATATCTCATTTTCTGGATCAGTTTATTTGTTAATTAGATATGTGATATAGAAAAGCAGCAAATTTGATAAAATGTGAAACGGATCTTTTCCCCCAGTAAGTAAAACAAATCAAAAATTTGTTGACGATTTTTCAGAGTTTCATATTTTTATCAGTTATCTTTTTACTAAAAAATATATGACAACTGAAACATATAAAATGAACAACGTCTCTTGCGAGCGCATTACTGTTATACATAAGTATCATTAGCTTTTGAAGAAATGCCATAATGATAGTTCATTTACTTTAACCTAGCTTCTAGCTGCAAGTGTGATAATGGTTGGATGAGATGTCACAAATTTGATGATATTAATTGGATATTTTATGTTAGTTGACAGTTATATATTGATAGTGCATATGTATTATTTCACTTTGAAACTAGAACAAATTTTGATCGAAATTTCCGCAATTGATTCCTCGTGCCAGAAAAGAAGCTGCTTATTCTTGGTTGAAAAAAAGAAATTTTTAAAAAAAAATTGTTTTTGTAAAGTTGAAAATGGATTTTCAGATATTTAGAAACAAGCAGAACTCTTTTGTTGCAATGTCTTCATTGAAAGCGCAAAATGCTCATAATTGTTACATTATTACAATGTTACCAGTATCAAAGCAAAAATGCGGTAAACTCTGATATTTCAACCATATTCTCAATAGACCTCTAAATGTGAGAAGATTCATTCTGAAGAAAACTTCAAATTTTAGAGTAAGAAACATATAGGTAAGAGCATGGCTGTTGATTTTCAACTACTTTTATAGAGGAAATGTGAAACAAAATTGGTACAGCTGTCCACTGAGATTACGACAATTCGGCGCCCTCGACCTTTCCCTTCTTTCTTGCTCATAACGTGAATAAACTGTTGGGAAAGGCAGCACCATTTTTTATTTGTTCGAATGAAATAATTAATTACAACAATCTACTTCTGGTAGGTATGGAGAGTAAAGAAAAGAAAGAGGCAAGGAAATTGCTCACAATTAACCGATGATACGCTTTCAGTCTCCACAGAATCTTCGGCGGCAAAGTTGTGGTTAAGCATTTATTTTTACATTAATGACGCATTTTATAGCTTACAACTTTTTCGTTTTTTGGAGTAACGATAAACAAATCTGCCTTGACAAATAGAATTCTAGTGAAACGTTAACGCATATTTTCATATATATGAAGTGAATCCGAAGTGTAATTTTGAGCATGCGTATATGTAAGACATCACGAAGAAAGTTACGTAACAAGGAACGAAGACGGCTCTCATTTCAATTTACCACATCTTTCCCAATTTCCAATTTTTATTAGCACACAATGAAACTATAAAAAATTGGACGGAAAATTCAAGTAAACAGGAGAAGCAACTGCGGAAAGGCGGGGTATAGGAAAAGGCAGGAAAGCAGTAGAAGGAGATGATGAACGGGAAGAATGAAAGAGAGGGAGAAAGATGACGGAAAGAGGAAGGGGGAACGGGAGTTGAAATTGACATTGGTCATAATAATATTACAAATTTTAATGAAAATTTCTTTTTTTCCAATGAAATATTTCGTTATTAACGTCGTAGTATAGTAGCTGATGGATTTTCCCATTAAACTAATTAACTCATTTTTTAGTGTCATTCAAAAGAGAAAAAACGGAAGGAAAAGAGAGAAAAAACAAACAAACAACGTTCACGGTTATTCAGTCAAATGCCGAGAAAAATTAGAATTTGATATAAATCAAATACCCTTTGCATCAGTTTTTACGCACATTTTTGTCGGCATCATTACCTTATGTGAAAAAATATTACCCTTATGGGTAGCAATGAGGGAGGCAGTGCAATGAAAGTTCGGGATTTGGGTATTGGTGTGATTAAATGATTGCCGATAATTAACTGATTTCCAAATGTTCTCTACATAAAATGATCCATCCTGCATGTGCATTATCAGCTTTCTATTATCAACATTCATCTTTTCTTTAAAGTTTTCGACCTTATGTTTGTTACTCAATTATTTGAACAATCCGCATGATACATAAATATGTTAATTAAGTAAATTGCCATTTTGCACCATCTCTTTTTCATTTTTTCTTTTCATCTCTCTCTCTTCATCTCCCCCGTTCTTTCCTTTCTTCCTTTGTTTAAATTATCCAATTATTTCATCAATATATTTTTACCATTTGTTTCTCGAAAATAACGCATTTAAAAATTTTCTTTTCAGTGTATAAATCTATTGTGAATATTTCGCATTTGAAAAATTGAGACAACTTGTTTAGTTGCAAAACAAAATTTTAGAAACAATCGTTTATCGTTAAATTATTCTAGTGAAATGAAAAAATTTAGACTGCACTTAATGATATGAAAATAATCCAAATATTAGCAAAGAGTTTTTAGTGTCAAGGCTGCACAAATTTCAATTGAAAAATCCATGAAATTCCATCTTATCTTCTTTTTTTTAAAAGCATTATAATTTCTCGAGAAACAGCGAAGTTAAAAATATCACGAACATTTCTCAAATTTTGTGTTATTTTTTTCTTATTGATTATCTGCATATATGATTACTATTGCTATCACTATCACTGCATGAAAATGCTAAATGAAAGAAGAAATTAATCTTTGATATTTAGATTGCGATATCATACATCAGTTAGTTGCAGTTATGAAATAAAACATACATTTTCCCCAGTATACTACAGCAGTATTGTTTGTTGAAGGATAAAAACACGTAGGTATTCCATGGAAAAAAACGAAAAAAGCAATCTAAACTCTAATGTGCAAATTTTCTATAAAGAAAATATATATAATATATATAAATATATATATAAATATATATATAAATTTTATAAATTTTATATATATATATAAATTTGCTATAAAGAAAATATATATAATAATATATATAAAAAATATATATTTATATATAATATTTGAATGACATAGAAATAAATGGGCTAAGGGAATGTTAAAAATAATGAGGAAGAGGAGTAGGTTGCTTCAGAAGGATGAAAGTTTAATCTAGTAAGTCAATAACCGACAACTGAGATTTAAACTAACATACATCCATAAAGTAAGAATTATTTCATATGTACATAGAGCAGTTTATATCTCAATGTCGACTTCATCAAGTTTATTGGATTCTTCAGCAAAAGAAGTTATTCATCTATGTGAGACATCAGACATCCTATCATCATGAATGGTCGAAATTCCCATGCCTGAACATATTACTAATAGCCATGTAATACCTACAGTTTTGGAAGAAACGCCTCTTCAGGTATCCATTTTCTGATTATGCTTATATGCTTATTTATACTAATTCGCCGATAAATCTCGATCTAAACATTTTGCTATTATGATAGCAATTAATTGCGCACACTTCAAAATTAAGCAAAAAATCACTCTTAATTGCTTCTTTTACATTTATTCTAATTTTGTTGTTTCAAGATTCGTTTTTTTTGGAAGAAACAGTTCTACAAAGAATAACTATACTTTCACAGGTAACCATGTCAAAATTAGCCAATGAATGACGCTTGATGATTATTAAGATTTCTGGGAAGTGTCAAGAGATTCCCATCTCTTAAAACGAAAACATTTCCCAACGCAGACTTTAAACAGCCTCAATTTTTAGCAATGGAAATTTGGCAGGCTCGAACTACGCATCGACCAGTTTTCACGTAGTTTTGACGCACGTACCAGACAGTAGCACCATTGGGCACAAGAAGACCGGAACATCTCTAATTATATTGATATATATATATATATATTTGCGCTTAATGAGATGATCAAGGACTTTTTTCTTCAAAAAAATAAGGGAAGATCAAGCAGAAATAAGAACGTGTTTTATTTTACTTTATTTTGAAGTAAAATAAAACACGTTCGTGATTACTAAGATTTTTGTGCACTTCACTGCTTTTAATGTCACTATCATTGATTTCGAGTGCAAAGAATAATCAAAGCAATAAACTTTAAAATCACAAAAAATTTTACAGGAAATAATTCACAGGTAAATGGTCAAAAAATACTTGTACATATAAGTAGACAGAAACTGATACAGTGCCACGACTTGTGTTTGGAATACAGATCATGGAATGGGAAGAAATAAATCCAAGTCAAGTAATTCGCGTAGAAAGATCTTGGATTCCACCGGTTAAAATGAACATCAAAAAGTAAAAATGAAATTTTTCGATAAGCAAAGCAGTAAACAGATGTAAATGCAAATATTTCGCTCGAAGTTTTGCTTTTCAGCATCATTCCGATATATGATTCCTATGAGTAATCTATGAGTAACAATGCAAAGACAATTTCTGGCACAGGGAAAATAAATTTTTCGCTTCAAAAAAAAGATCAGGAATACATCAATAAGGATAAGAGTAAACTAACTTTATAGGAACATTTTGCAAACTAACTATTATCAGAAAAGCACAGATATAAAGTATATGAATTACATTAGTATATGAAATATTAATTGCAAGCTTGCTCCCGCACATAAAACGGTTAAGAATTTTAATTATTTAAAAAGTTTGAATTGTTAATAACCATCTTGTAAACTACTACGAGAATCACGGGAATTTAAGTCGTTACATTATTAGAATGATTGTAATCTGTTTTCTAAACAAGGGCGTAAGAACAAATCCAGTACCGAGTCAAACAGTGATATATGATTAATGAAACAATTTTTTATGATTTTCACAGAAAAAAGATTATGCATAGCGGCAATAGCTGCACGATTGCATCAGCAATTTGAATAACTCCATTAGTGAATTAGTGCACTATTTCTTACAAAAATTAGCAAGAAAAAAGTTGAAGCACCCTCTAAGTTCTCACAAAGTGACTTTCAGTAATTAGTTAAACTTTCTAACATCTGAACAAACCAGTAATTTGCAAGAACGGACGAACCATTCATGCAGGTAAGTTAGAGAACTTAAAATCACATCAAATCGCAATTCGTATTTCGCAAATGATCTTTTGTTCTCGTATTTCGTGCACGTACGAAACGTGTAATGTATTTACTTGCTGAATTGAAATATGGAGCCGCATAGTGACGTTTTGTAACACTGCGCATACACAAATCCGCACCAGAAGCAAATGATCTTACCTAAAATAATATGGTTAATGATATGTTATCTAAGTGATGATATACAATTCACAAATTCAACACGCACAGACTATTAAAAAGCGAGACTTCAGAGTATTCTATTTTAGCAAGGAACAATCTCAAAATGTCGTCCAATTACTTTTCAATGAAGAATGGTTGAATAAGACAACAGATGGTTGAAACAAATTCCAGCTCCAATTGAAATGCTATTACAGAATGTGATGTCAGAATTATTGAAAAAATAGAATATATTCTCTTATAATAATAACAAGGATGACTGCAGTGAACAGAGCTAACACTAATTTTCATTACCAGTAAAAACAGCACTGATGCATAAAGTACAGATCAAAGTTACCAGAGTTTTACTATTCTCTAAATGCCTTTTACGAATAAAAATTGTTTCATTGATCAAAATAACATAACCACTATACACAGCTTCAAGGCCCCAAATTTGAAAAATATGCAAGCAAATGTAACAATATTAGCAAAGCATTTTTAAAAAAAAGCAAAGACATTTCCTGAGTAAACTGCAAAAATGGAAGAACTGTTACCTTTAATTGGAGAAATACGGGAAGGGAAAGTCGATCGATCGCATGCACATTTGAAATATTCTTTACGATAACTCGACAGCAGAGATCTTGTAAGGAGACGACTGAAACAGCCATCAATTTATTAGTACTACGTAATACAAGGAATAATAGGTTAAAGTACGAAAATATAAATCTTCCGGTACTCCATTTTTTTCAAACAACAAAATAAGACCTTGAGAACTCTTCCACAACCAATGCATCCCGTTTCTCGAAATGACCAAACGTGCTAATTCCGTGACACTTTCATGTACATTAAAATACGCTAATGTTGAGATCTGCAAATTTTTTTAGTTTTCAATTTCTAATCTTTTAAAGCAACCGCTATGAGGTTTCGGGCACTCATTTATTAAATTCGTAAGAAGAGATGGAAAAAAATAACCTCAAAATACTGCATATTTCTCTTCCGTGCAAAATATTCGGCTTCATGGCGCGGAACAGCTCGGTTGAACTCTAAGTGAAGCCTATTGCCAATCAAAATTCTGGGAACACCAGGTGCATGCTAAAAACAATACATCACTGTATTTCGATATAGAAAAATTTAACAATGAAATTTCATCCATGTCAAAAAAGAAGTACAGTCATATCTAAACATCGCTAAACTTTTGCAAACTTTAAACACTTCCATATTTCCCTTCTCATCCGAAACGTAGAACTGACCCATTTGAATAAAAGCAAATGATGAGAAAATTTCTCTCAGTGTTTTATTTATCAAAGAACTAAACTTGAAAACTATAAATCAAAATCTTTCACAGAAACCTCATCAATTTCTGCAAGCCACCGACGTATACCATCAAAAGACCATCTATTAGTAATATCATAAACCAGTAAAATGCCTTGAACTCCTCGTGAATAGGACTTGATGATAGTTGAGAAGCGTCCTTGGCCTGATGCATTCCTGAAAGAACGAAAACTCTAAGTTGTCTGATAGATAAAACTTGATCAATTCATCATGCTAAGTATAAGAATCAATGCATAACACTGATTCTTATATCTCAACTATAAACCAAAAAAAATAACCATAATTGTAGTCGCACAAATTTTCCCTCCAACAATATTGTTGTTGTCTTAGGAACTGCAAATGCTAAAAACAACATTACTATTAAATCTGTTCACGAAAAAACTAGCAAACCAGCATGTATTTATCTAAAAATGTGGCGAAACTTTATAAAAGTCGACAGTTTGCACTGCTAGAAACAATTTTTTAGCTACTGCATTGAAACGTTTGAATTACAAAATTCCAAAATAAACAATGCTTTTGCTGATAATAACAAAACAAGAATGTTTTCCTGGAAATTTTATATGTTCTCGTAAAATTATACAAACTGTATAATTTTACGAGAATACTTTATTTGAGAGCATAAAAGGGTGAAATTAATGGCGAAATGTGAGTTCATCGATAGTACACTGCTAATTCTTGAGGTTTTACCGATGAGTTTTCTTGAATGAACAAATTCATCTAGTTTACGACAAATTTAAAAATAATGATGCATGAAGAATTACGTATGAAGAGAGCATCTGGAGTGTACGAGACTGATGGTCCTAAAAGATCCGCTATTTCATCTTTGCCAACATCTGAGTCGCCAACGAGTAGAAATTTAAGCATATATTCATGTTCTTCTCGACATAACTCACTCGCTCCGATACGCATTGCATTTAATCTGTAGCACTTTATCAACTTCACCGTCAGCAAAATATGTCAGCCTGACTCTTGATTTTTATTTTACCCTTAAATCTTGTCTTATAACTCATTCAAATAGAAAGACCTATTTCCATACAACAACCTTGTCCACACCGATATAGGTAATTTGCCTATCCATGCGACATAACTGAGTCATTGTGAAAAGCTGTTGTCCTGTTTTCATTTTATTTATGGATTGAATTGAAGGTTCAATGTCTGAAAATTTACAAATGAGGTAATTCGACAGCCTTGTACAATAGTGGGTTTTGTAATTAGCCAAGGTTCATTGATTTTGGATAAACCAAGTGAGTAGCCTATGATGACAGATTCTTGCTGTAATTGAAGTTTAAAATAATTCCTATCATTGTTTCCTATAAACTGCTTAAAATTCAATTTCATATCACGTAAGTGAAATTTTAAATGGCAATAATACGACCGATCGATAACATAAAAGAAAAAAAAATTTAATTGTTGTGTTTTGTAACATCTAAATTACTATTAAGGATTTTTAGAGAGACAAATAAATGAATGCATGTATTTCTCTCTCTGCGATTTGCAACACAAATTCAGAGTAATCTTTAAAACTTATCATTTGTACAATTCCACGTTTTGCACTTAGCGTAAGTGGTAAATTAGTCGATCCGTTAATCGCTCATAGTTATTTACAAGACTCTTCTATCAGAGCCATTTGTTTTCTTCTAGTTGATAAATATTCTGGGCGTATTTTAGTAAAGGATCATTGGATCACCTCATTTCAAACTGAATGTTCTGGGTGTATTTTAGAAAAGGATCATTGGATCACCTCATCTCAAACTGAATGTTCTGGGTGTATTTTAATAAGAATCAATGGATCACCTCATCTCAAACTTCTCCATTGATCTTATATCGATCGAGCTTATTCTCCTTCAGTTGAGCTCATTCCTCCTTAGTTATCTTTTCTCAGCAACTGTTTGTATGTTTTCTTTCACTGTTACAATTATTAAGAACTTTTTTGTCTATCAATCAGTCAACAAAAGCAGTTTCTATTATTTTTTCCTTTTCTTTCTTGAACTTCACAAATTCAACTTCCATTGTGTTGAAATTGATCCATATAATGTTATCTTAATCTCTGATCCCGATCGTTTTGGTAGGCGATATTGATTCTGTTCGTAGGTAGCACCTTTTTGGTCTGCTTTTTGGTTGAGGCTTCTAGCAGGATGACTTATCCAACTCTACCGTTCATTCTGTGGAAAATTACCATCCCGTAGATCCCGATGACACGGGATCGATACTCTCTACAATCCCATAATTTATAAATTAACGTTTGTTGATATATGATTGTTAATGACATACTGAAGAAAAAAAGCAGTGAAGATAGCGACGGTAGAATTATATGAAATATATTTGATAATTGCAACTAATTACTGTTATTTATGACAAATTGATATAAGTAATTAGTGTGTTGTAGGGATGGATATGTGTTTGATGGATGAATTAGTGAGCAGCTTTTCATTGGAATAAACTACTACTAACAAAGGCTTGTCTCCATACAAAGACATGAAACAATTAGCGTGACAGTCCATCACTAACTCATTGCGCTTTTGCTAGCACGATGAGTCATCTGGACGAGTGAGATTCTTTCGAGTGGGATTTTTTTTCATTTTATCTTGTTCCCTTTCTTTCCTTCGCCCTCCTACTCACGTATCGGTTCAATATGTTTTCCTCTTTTGCATCATATTTTTGTACTCTTTTTCAATTTTGCAGAATATTCAGATTTTTAATGCTTATTTTTGCTTGCTTTTGCAATTCTTTTATAACTTTAAAATTTTGAAATTAAAAATGCCAATGTTGTTGCAGGAAAGATCTAAATCGTTTCGCCTAACACATTTTTGGAAGCACATTTGATGTCGTCGACAGAAGAATATGTTCAAGGTTGTTGATAATATTTACATGCTGACATCTTCAACCTTCAATCAGCTCTAATCCTGCCCTAAAATAGAGATGCCTTTTTTAAAATAATCTAAATATGGGCAGTTGTTGTTGAATGCTTTAAAATGAAAATCATGTGGTGATAGAAGACTTTGAAATTTCGATATTTTATAGTTATATACTTATACCCTTGCGAGTATTATGGAAATGCAAATCAAGATTGAATCTTTTCTACTATTTGTTTTTATTTTTGCAAGTTTCAGATGCAGCGTTTGCGTCTTTGCCTCGTACTGTTAGAGGAATGCCTCTGTCGTTGTATGCAAGTCCGGATGGCGAGAAATTGGTTTACTGCAACGGCAATTCCGTTTATATTCGTAATATCCAGGTGACATAATAGAGATTTTATCCTTCGTTTAAATTTCATTAATACATCAGCTAGAAATGATGTTTAAGTGAGAGGTAGCTATCAGCATCGTGCATGTTTTTTATTTGTTCCTTAGTTGCACACTTCCTTTGAACGCGAAATGTTGCTTCTTTCTTGGGAAATGGTTTAGTGGATAGTTTTTTATTATAGAACCCAAAAGAATGTGAAATTTATACCGAACATGCGAATCCGACTACCGTGGCAAAATACTCTCCATCCGGCTTTTACATCGCATCTGGTGACCAGTCCGGAAAAATACGTATCTGGGATGCGATACAACCTACTCATATACTAAAAGCCGAATATCCAATATTATCGGGTCCTATCCGTGACATTGCATGGTCTGACGATAGTAAAAGGATAGCAGTAGTTGGTGAAGGACGCGAAAGGTTTGCTTTGTTAACGAAAGGCGTAGTTACTAATTTTTGAACTAATGATTGTTGATGAAGGAAATCTGAAATTCGGCGAACAAGTCTTTTGGGAAATTAAAAAATCTCTTTTAACAACAAGGTTACAATTTTCAGGTTTGGCCATGTTTTCCTTTTTGATACGGGAACTTCCAATGGGAATCTTTCGGGTCAAAGCCGTGCAATGTCAAGTATCGATTTTCGTCCTGCTAGACCCTACAGACTTGTGAGTGGTTCAGAAGACAGTACCGTTGCACTCTTCGAAGGACCTCCATTTAAATTTTTGACTGTAAGTCTGTAATTTTATCAAATTTCAGTGCATCTTATCATAAAACATCTTATCGTAGACTTTTTATCAAAGATTTTTAATTTTCAAACTTGATTTTATATTTATTATCTGTTGGTGTTGCAGCTCTTTCACGAACATACACGTTTTGTTTACTGTGTCCGGTATAACGCTGTCGGTACGTTGTTCGCTAGTTCGGGGGCAGATGGAAAGGTTTTTCTTCATGATTTTTGCTATTTTAATTGCTTGGGAACTACTTGGGTTATTACATCGAGTTGCAACTCGGTATTTATCGTGAGTTTTAGGTAATATTGTATGAAGGAACAAGTGGTCAGAAAGAAGGAGAACTTGTGGATGACCAATGTAAGGGCGCGGCTCATGCTGGAAGCGTTTTTGCATTATGCTGGTCTCCGGATGGACAATATATTGCAACTGCATCCGGTGACAAAACCATCAAAATTTGGGATGTCGCTTCGAAGAAATTGGAGAAGTCAGTTATTCGAGCATTTTTTGCACATATATTAGCCATTTGATTTCCCTTGGGTATTGTAACAATTTTCCTACGATGTTCGTATGATTTTTTGGATCTGTGGAATTCCTATGACTTGCCGGTTTCTTTATCTTCAGAACTTTTGTGGTAGGAAAAAATGTCGATGATCAGCAACTTTGCATTATTTGGACGAAAGTTTTTCTTGTTGGAGTTAGTCTGTCGGGTTTTATAAATATCTTGGACCTAGAGAGCGGTTCTGTATCAAAAGTTTTGAAGGGACATAACAAACCGATAACAGCTCTTACGGTATGCCCGGAGAAAGCTTTGGCTTTCACAGCGGATTTTGAAGGAAACATCAGTAAGTTTTTTCATGCATTAAAAAAGAACACGTCCGGCATTTCAGCCCGTTCGCATATCGTGTCTATGTAACACATGTCGATTTTTTTTTAAATTTGATTCAGCTGAAAAAATTTTCATAATGATTGTTATCAGTCTCCATTAGTTGTCTTAGTTCTTTTTAGTGCTACAGTTTTTGATTCAGTTTTTGTCCGCATTTTGTTGTCAGTTGGCAAGATGATGTGAATCAGTAACTTCTTCTGTGTACTAAAAATTTTTTCATTTTTCACACAAGTAAAAGCTGTGTTGCAGCACGATGGTGCCTTGATTCAGGAGATTCTGAAAGATTGTTACCCACTGTACATTGTTCGCAGGTAATGATATTTGGCAACTTTCGTTTATCATATATGTAATATAGAGTTTTTACTATAATAGGAAAAATTCCTCGTAATTCTAATGGGATATGCAATTTATTTTCATTCTTTATGCAAAAAAGTGCTCTTAGCATTGTTTGCTGTTGCAGGTGTCAGATATGTGTATCTCATCAAATGGTGATTTGATATCGGTTGGTTGGGATGACTTCATTGCATTTACCTCATTTTCTGGTTCACTCAGTGAATTTTTTTTCTCTTTTTTCAGCCAAGATGGAATTTCAGCTTATTCAGACTCAATTTAATTGATTGCATTATTTTGTCTTACAGAAGTATGCAGTGAAGCGTTCCAGTTACCGTTATTTTTAGATCATGTTCAATCAAACAAGATAAAATTATCATCACAACCACGACAACTTGCATTAGGTTCTGGTGGTAAGATGGTAGTTGTTGCATGTCAGAAATCAGTTACTGTTTTTTCGGATCGCATACAAACTATTTCGGAAAACATCGACTATGAAGCTTCTTGTGTTGCTGTTGCTCCAGATTCTAGACTTGCAGCTGTTGGTAGTCAGGTATAAGAAGAATCATTTTTCATAAAATGAATTCTTTCCGATATATTATTTTCATTATTCCTTCTCAATTTATACCTTTTAGGAAAGCAAGGTACATATTTATGAATTAAGTGGCAATGAAATGAAAGAAATAAAGACCATCTCTCACGCTGGATCCATAACTTCTATTTCGTGGAGCCCGAACGGAAGTTTTCTTGTTGTAACAGATGCAAATAGGAAGGTACTTTGGTATTTTTCTTTTTTATATTTCCGAGCATTTTAGTTGTTTGGTATTGCTATATTTAGGAAACTGATTTTAAGCTAAGTGACACATTTTACAGCAGTATAGGGAATAGAGCTGTAGTTAAGTATTGATCAGCCTTTCCAAATATCAAATCGGAAATGCTGTTTCATCTGATAAACTGGTGACGCAGTTTATCGGAGAGAATTGAGTTCTTTACATCATTATTAAACCTCGACAATCTTGATGGTTCAAGTAAAAGATTTTTCTTGAATGAAGCACAAGAACTGCATCATTTTTATGCTTCGGTCACCTGAAATGCATGAGAGCTGTAGTTACTTTGTTTTTTATAGTCAATAAGTTGAAGTTAAGTCGTAAGTTTTTACAGGTAATACCTTATTCCGTGGATAATGACTACAAATGTGTCACAGAGAAAGACTGGACCTTTCATTCAGCTCGAGTGAATTGTTCTGCATGGTCACCAGACAGTCGTTTCGTTGCAACTGGTGGCATTGATACGAATGTCATTATCTGGGATTTGGAACACAGCGGAGAGCATCCAATAATCATCAAGGGTTAGCTGTTGCTCCAATATGATCATTTTGAATGGAATATTCCCATATTGAATTCAAGACTTCACGAAATTCACATTTTGAATCAGATGTGAGTAATTTTCATTACAGATTACTCTATCTTCATTTAGAAGGGTCTGAATTCGAGTAACAGATATTTTTGGACTATTTTCAGGGGCACACACAATGAGTCCAATTAATGGAATCGGTTGGCTTGGTCCAAATCGGATTATCACTGTTGGACAAGATTCAGTTTTAAAAATCTGGACAGTCAATGTGTGATTGCGTATATTGGTTTCATTCACACTTCCAATATGTCTATTTGACAGTAATCTTTATTTTAATTTCATTTGTATCGTAAGCGTTGAAATTAACTTATTGAAATTCCTGATATAACTATAGGTTTATGTACAAGTTTACATAGTGAACTTTATATTCATTGCATCTTACCTAATGTAATGTGCGGACTAAATATGGAAAACAAAGGTGTTGCAGGCTATAGTTCTTGGCTTTCATCTTTCGTGTACAATAAAGCGATAGCATTAGCGCGCAGTATGGTGCTTCAGCGTGGCAGAGCAGAAAATTTTCCGGAATACAAACCAGCCTTTGTCTGTTATATTCAAATTTCGGACCACTTTCCAACTTTTCAAAAGTTTTTATTGTAAACAGTGCTTCGTTTAGCCTTTACTTTTTCAGCTATATTTAGAAATATGCAACAGTAGATTTAGAATGAGTGAAACTGCCAAAAGATACAGTACAGAGTATGATTATTCAGTGGAACTGGGCATTGTTGATGCAGTCATTGTATTTCATTTAGTGCTGTTCTCCTTTTCTATCTCTTTTGTACTTTGATAAATTGGTTATCTTCTTATTTTCACAAATTTATTATAAATAACAGCGAATTAATGAAAGATTGCTTTTTGAGAAATATATGATTTTTCTAAACTTCCTACATAAATAATTAAGCGAAACAAATAATTAATTTTGATGGTGGGTGGTATTCAAAAGTACCTGAAAGGTATATTTATAATGGTTGCACATGCTGACCTTTATATCCATTACATTACTGGATATTGTGACGCGTCGATTAAGTACGTTAATTACTATTAGCTGACTTTATTACGTTTTTGAACGTTTGGCAACAGATGGGTTATAGAGCTGTCTGTCATATATTTATAACATGGGAACAATGGGAAAAGATAACACGGGAGAAATAGAAGTTTCTGTCGAACAGAAATGCGATTGCATCATCTTGTGGTTTCTTTGTTTCGTTTGGTGTAAAAACAGATAAGAGAGCCGGTGGAGAGGAACAACCACAACAACAAATTTTGAATTCCTAAATTCTTAATTTGAAAATAGTTTTGAAAAAAAATGGATGTATTACAGTTGAGAAAAAAGGAGGAATTAGAAATTGTTGAGCAAAAGATAGTGATTCCATTTTCTTACCAGTTCATCACTTTGATAAGTTAATTTACTTGGTTTAATATTGCCATTTCCTATGCTGAAGATAGTATTACTGAATGCGAACTGATGACTATTATGGAAATCCCTTTCTACACATAGTCCCGATCGATTATATAATAATAGTGTTTGATTATCGGGACTAAATCTTGCATACAAACGGTGATAGCCACTCCTATCTATACGATAAACTTTTTTTAAAAGTTCAACTCGAAGATAACTGAATATTCAACGTGATTTCTTCCAAAAAGTGATTGATTGAGTATTTAAGCAGTTTTTGTATTTTTGAAAAAAATCTGACAAGGTGACATTTCATTGCATTTATTAAATTATATGACTGTTTTTGCTGCTAGATAAATATATTGATAAGCTAAATCATACTTTTGGATGTTTTCTTTGATATATTGCGGTTGTCGATGTCTTCTTTGATATATTGCGATTGTCGATTCCTTCATCAGAATATCATTTCTGATTTTTTCGAGCGGCAGAAGATACCGATTTGACTAAAACTTTTAAGACATGACATATTTAGTGATAACTAACTGTTACACTGCTTGACATGTTATTCGTTTAGCCATGTGACATCAAATAACTGCATTTTCTAAACTTTTTTTGTTATCTCTAAGATGATCAAGATGGAGTTGAATACGTTGGTTTATTTGGATTGAACAGTGTATTTGCAGTTAAAATTTATAGGGGAAAAAAGTACTGAGAAAAGGAAAACAGTTTACAATCATTAATAAAGAATAAATTTTTACGCACACGGTGAATTAAGATGTCAATTGTGATCGGCAATAATGAATGGATTATAGAAGTGTGAAGGAAGGAATGCATTTGTTCTTTCTGGATGAACGAAGGAAGGAATAAGATGTAAATGGGCGGAACAAATTCTACAGGCCTTTTTACCCCGGAAACCCATTTACGAGGCATGGAAGATAAAAGGGTCGTGTTAAGCAGAAATGAATTTTGCTGTTTCGACGGACATGACTTTTCGATTTACCTGGTTTGTGCTGTTTATTTATGTCTGCTGCGCTGAAAATGATTTTCTCGAAGGATCTGGCGAAGGATCCGGAGAAGATCTGTTAACTCCAGAAAATCTGTGGCAGTCATCTACCATACAACAAGATGATGGTAGCAGTGATGTTTCGGAAAACACATGTACGGATAGTATATCATTTTTGAATGTCTTGCAATTAAACTTGTTTAAAATAGTAAATTTCTGCGTTTTCACGAATTCTAAATAAATACCATATTTTGTTTCATTTCCTCATTGGTTGATAAATGATGATAATAAATGATAAATGATGATGTTAATGATAAATAAATGATAAATGATGCAAAATGATACAGATCCAGTAAAGGAAGGATGTGGTGTGGATTTGTTGTTTGCTCTTGATACTTCTGGAAGCTTGGAGCAAATCTATACACAGCATATCAATTGGACTACCCAATTGACCGAAGCATTGCTAACTAATACGAATCAAGTGCATATTGCCATGATTCAGTATGCCGAAACACCGATCATCGAATTTTCTCTTGGTACATATCGAGATTCGCGTGATATTATTAACCATATTATGACAATTGATTTCCATTCCGGTGGTACCAGGATAGGTAAAGCACTACTGGCAGCAAAAATTGAACTGTTTAGTGAAGACAAAGGAGCCAGGTTAGTTGGGGTTTGTCGCAATATTGTTCACTAACGATTTAATTTAGTTACTAGAACAATAATTTTGTCGGAAATTTTTAATTTAGTGAAAATTAATGCTAATCATGAAAGTATACATTGAATGATTCATCAATCTCTTCATGTCTGAAATAGGCTAAAAACTTAAACTTTATGCTGGATCGCTGCAATTTCAGAAAAAATATCAGACGAAATTTCTATCGTGTTTTATACATCTTGAATGATTAGTTGTGATGAGGAATACGTTTTGGACATGATTTGAACATTTGAAGTATAGCATGATTTCAGGAAAAATGCCAGCAAAATTATTGTTATATTTACGGATGGATTATCCACCGATGATCCTATAAAACACGCTCAACAATTGCGTGAAATCGAAAAGGTCAAAATTTACGTCGTGTATGTTGGGTCAGACGGTTTTGAAAAGGAAATGAACCGCATTGCTGGCGGAAAATCGAATGTCTTTGGGTTCGCTCGTTATACTTTATTTAATTATTTCATGAATTAGAACAAATCGTTGATTGGTTGGTGATGTGCATCTTCAGAACTGTTAAATTAGTAAAACAATCTCCAAATTCATTAACACCACATTTTTTTAAACGATGCAATGCGTTGATTTTACGCATCCATTAAAAATAATATCTATTGAAGTTGTGCTAACCATAATTTTGATGAAATAACATTTAATAAACTGGTCGTGTTTTATCTTCTGTGGCTTAAGCTTCTAAAAAATATTCTGACGTATAATCCATCTGCCTGTAGAATATTTTAATTTACGTATCATTGTTTTAGCTTTTTTTCTGATGTAATGTCACGAAATGTCCGAATAGATTCGAAGTAAAGCAAAACTTGGGAAAATTATTTTGGCTAGGCGTATTTCATCCATGGAATTGTAAGCTGCAAATGAACACTTCAAAATGAACAGCAAATAAATAAAATCGTTCGTAGAAAAAGGCACAATTCTTTCTTTCCTTTTTAAACCAAATAATATTTAAATTAAACAGCTTATAATTTCAGACTACATGAATTCACTCGATTGAAAGAAATATTGATTGATGAAGTGAAAAATGCCGAAACATGCGAATCACAGAAGGAGTTGGAAATACCAGTAGCTAACATAACAATTATAAATACAACAAGGATCGAGTCATCCCATTCCTCAAATATGAACGCGACGTTAACAAAACTACATACGACTAGCAAGACGTTAACTACAACACATAAATCATTACTGAAAGATACACAGTTGAAACATAAAAGCAGGAAAATTCCAGCTAAAGAACCAGTTTTGGTTGAAGATCAAGTATGATTGCACCTATTTCAACTTTTATAATCAGATTAAATCCTAGGACGTTTTTTTGTCGTTTTTACTTAGTAGTTTCCGAATTTCATTAGTTTATTAAACTGAATTTACAAATACAATAATTTCAAAAGTGTAACTACCAGTCAAAAGTTTTATCATATAATTAAATAAATTTCGATGTGAGCAAACTAAAAAAGCTATGACTGAAGAAGCAGGGACTGGAAGTTTACTGAAGATACGTTATAGAAAACATTTTTTGCAAGTATTATTAATAAGCCGATAAAACTTATATTTACAGGATGGGAAGCTTACCGAAACAGATACAGGTAACAAAATTACAGATGAAAATATTGAGGCAACACCGATCATTCCTCAGCAATCGACCTTCAGTGAGGACGTTAGTGATTTTGACCTATAATTAGATTACCGAACCAATTTCAGTATTACAACATCATGAAAAGAATTTAAGCGCTAATCGTCGTACTATGCTTGCGAAGAGGTTCTAACGATCTTTCATTAGCTGCGCTGATCCTTTTAACTTTGATAATATGAAAATTAATGACAGCAAAATAACTACAGTATACTTACAATGTTTTTTTCTTAAAAATCTGATGAACTATAAACTTAAATTTTTAGGGCAATAAAAATGAAGGAAGTGGAAATAGTGTAACCCTTCCTAAGTTTGCCAAGCTGCGAAAAGGAGATCAACGAACAAAAACGATAAAACCGCCTGTAAATCACTCGTTTAATGAAAGTCGAGGGTCGGCTGATCTTCCGGACAATAAGACGATGTCAACACCGCGGTCTGTCATATTTTCGAACTGCTTGAGCTTTTTCACCCAGATTAAACTTTGAGGGATCCGTAACACACAATTATCAGTTTATTTACAAACAAATTCTGCTTTATCATCTTAGCAATTTTTAATTGTATTTGTATGACTTCTTTGCTGTTCAAGGAATATTCGATAAATTTACCGTTATCTTGATTTTACATTCCAAACTGTCGGCTACTTCATACTTGTTAATATGCATCTCCCACCCGAAGATTTGTGATTTATCGACTATAACACAATTCATTATTATTTCAGACATATAACAGTACGGCGTATCTCGACCGCAAGAAAGTCAAGAAAAATAGGATCACCCGAAAGCACAGAAAAAAGTCGAGGTAAATAAAATCAGTGTAGAGAAATATCGAGTAATTCATTTATTTATTTATTTTTTTTAGAACAGTGTCCACGAGAAATTTTATTCATCGTTGATAGCTCTGGATCAGTACAAAGGATATACGATCAACAAAAAGAATATCTTTTATCACTGCTCAATGAATTGCAAGTAATTACTTTTCATTTAATTTATGTTTTTTAAGAGATCTTGTAGCTGATTATTAGTTTAAGATATCCATTAAACTGATCATAAGGGATGATCACATAAATAAAATGCATTGAATATATGTTAAAGTTTTTTTTAATATACAGATTAAAAAGTTCAACGCTAAAAAATGAAACAGAGCCTACTAAAAAACGAAGCAGAAACCGTCCTGTGCTGCATCTCAATCACCTACGCGTTCCTCAAATGATTGAATATTTCGATCAGAAAAAAAAAAACTTTTTTCTTCTTGTAAGATTGGTGAAGGCGATCAGCGAGTTGCTCTGATTCAATTCGCTGGCAGTTCACATCAGAGAATTGAGTGGACATTCGATACATATAAAGATATCAAAGATATCGCGGAAGCGCTGTCTCAAGTTCGACATTTTACTGGTACACTATTTGGATAGGAAATTACTTATTTATACATTATTTCAATGGGGAATTACTTGGAAAAAATTGGTACAGTTAAAAGTTAAATTAAAAAGGTCAATAATTAGTCAGATTTATTTTTGATTACAAGTACTGAAATTCGGAAAAAATAGACCTCTCACAAAGTTTTTGCTAATGAAGGAGATAGATGTATAAGCTTCATTTCTGATCATAATTAAGGGTAGAGCACTGCACAGAATAGTTGTCTTTGAAACGATGTTTTTATTGCCACTTCCGCAGAGAATGGAGAAGTAACAGTAAAAACTTCGCTTAATGATGACTGTTACATCCCACCTCAATATCTCTTACTATCTTTAGTTTAGAATTGTAATTCCAGTATTTTGAAAGGAAACAGTTACCATTAAGGGACAACATACATTGGACGTGCATTGCAAAATTCAATCGGTGTTTTGGAAACTCGTAGACAAGGAATACCAACAACTGTGATACTTATAAGCGATGGGTACGCCTTTTATGTTGTGGATAATCATTTGCTTTTGGGATTTTACAATTAAATACCACGCTGAACAGTGGTACAACTGCAGTTGGCTGCATTTACAAGACACATAGTATCAGTACGTACTGAAACATAAAGGAAACTTCTTCATTTTATATGCACCTTGCAGTTTCTCCCAAGATGATGCCAGTAAGTCAGCAGAAGAAATTCGCCGAATGCCGAATGTTGATTTCTATGCTGTCAGTATGTCACACCTTAACAATTTGTGAGTTACTTTATTTTGTCTTATACCAGTTAGTTTCCCTGACTAACCGTAAGAATTAAACACACCTTATCCTCAATCTAAAACAAATGAAACAGCTCTCTACTACTGTTTCATTCCTCTCTAAATTAACTGAACAGCAAGACAGGAATAGTTAGGATTCTACTCCATCCCACTCTATTACATGAAATGAGTGACAACGATGTTCCTGCCTCAAAATTTTTCTAAAACAATTTTTCAGCGAATATCTGACGAAACTGACGGGTGATCCATCAAGGGTATATGTTGGACCACGAAGTGAGGATTTGAAACAGGATTTGTTGCGCTTGATTCATTGTAGACGTGATTAGAAATTTTATTTCATTCTTTTTATAAACTGTAAATTTGGTGTTGTTTCAAAAGTGTATTTACTAGAATAAATAATCAAACGTCATATAAACATTTTGAAAGACAAATGAACTCGAGGCGACAGAGAACCGAAAAAAAAAAAACAAGAAAGCCACGAAAGAATATGGGAAGTTTGATTCTAAAAACTCATTCTGAGAAGATTTCGTAATTTGTTGATGCTCTACGAAGAAAAAGTGATTACAGTTGAAAACAATATAAGCTCGAATACGAAATCCATCACAGTTGTCGAGAGGTAGTTCTATCAATCGTATACAAAATCTCCATTACAAGCCTTGCGCCGACGCCTCGTATGATCCTGCGCATCTGATGCCATGTAATGTTTGGACGTTACAGCTGCCTGCATCAGTTTGCATAATCAATGCTAATATTTAAAAAAATTAAGCAACATGACCTAAAAAATGAATAGAATCACTGTCATATAAAATTTAAAAAGGGAAATAATGCATATAAATTGAAATGAAAAATTTTCATCAAAAGAAAAAACAACATAAAATTTACTCTCGAGTAAGAATAAAACTTCTTTGTAATTTTTTTTTGTGTTTGACACGACGTAAATGAAGTTTTAATATTCCCATTTACAGAATTTCCGAGCAGCGACTTCGATGTAGCAGTTTTCATTTCATTCATCGATTTAGTGTAAGCGATGGTGGCTTAAAAATACTGACAAGGGTTGAAATATTATAATTTTAATGTATTTCATGATTTTAAAGTAAATACTACTACACAAAAAAAAAGAAAAAAAATCTTTAAGAAAAACGCTACTGGTTAACATACCCGCAGAATCACAATTTTTGTACGAGCTTGTAGTGCTTGAGACAGATGAAATCTGAAAATTAGACATAATGTTATAAATTCAGAAAAAGTTACAAATTCAAGACGAAAATTGACAATTTCAGATGTAAAAGGAAAAACTCCGAAAAAAAAATAAACTTTGCAATGAAGGGGAGTATTAAACTGCAAAATTTCACCGGCCTTCGCAAGATCCGTATGAGGAAATGACATGGCCGCGGATACATGGGAATTTGGATATGCAGTTGGCGGAAGAGCTATGTCAGATAGTGGAATCTCTTTGGTTGAACTAATTTGCGGGCTTTGTTCGGAATCCGAATCTATTTCCATATCACAAACCTGTAAGAATAACTGTTGTGACATTCCTTTAATAACTGAAAAAGTGAAATTTCTTAGTGTTCCTAATTTCATCCGAGCTTTTGTGGAGATACCAGTAACTCTCTCTATTAAAAAAAATAATTGTACTTCGTGATCTTCAATGGGCTGTTGCGAATGAACATTTTCAAGCAATTCCTTCTTTGTTAGGCCAAGAAACGAATCAACATAGTGGCCAATTTCTTCCAGTAAATTACATAATGTTTCACTGGCATCCAAACCCTAAAATCAATCAGCTGTTACATATACTTGCTGTTACACATATTTCGTATTCAAACCAATTTTAGCAATAATTGAACTAAAAAGAAAAAAAAGAAGATAGACACACCTCACTGATCATGATACCATACTGAGTACTATGCATAGCAAAAAGCTTTTTCCTGAGCAAATCGAGTGCTTTATTTTTAGCGAGATCCGATGTAGATGTCTTCAGTAAATCGTCAACAATTTCTTCAGCATTTAATGCCACTTTTTGGTAACGATCCTGCAACACTATAATGCCTCTCGATGCAAAAATTAAACATAAAATATTAATCTGAATCTAATATAATTTCCCACTAGGCTTTACACCACTAGTTTACAGTGTAAAAAAGTAGCAATTAACAACATTAATACAAGGCATGAAATATTGCTGGAAGTATGGAGAAGAATTGAGAATGCCGCATAATAGCAAAAATCAGAAGGCGAAGATCGTGGTATCTCCTTGCTCGATCGCGAAAAGTTACCACAAATGGATGGTGAATAAAAATTGAATGACCACCCTGTTGCTTGTTCTGAATAATCTAGCATTTATACTATCTGATCTGCTGAATTCCAATTTCCAACAAAATTACATACAGTAGCGGCGATTGTTGCGAAGATTTTCCGCCTCAGTTTATCGAATGAGCCTTCCGACTTAAAAGCGTCTACGAGCTGGCGTACTTCGCTTTGCTCTACTTTCGTCACAAGCATTCACAGTCCTTCCTTACGCATCCTGGAAAATATAGTTATAAGTAAATGACAACTTAAAGCACCACAGAACTTCATAAGTTCTTATAAACATAAAAGTTGAGTCCGAATGAAAAAAAGACACTTCAGTCCTTTAAAGTTCTTTCGAATTACAAATGCACACATATCTGATAAAAATACTCAATTAGCTCGTTAGTGGAGAAAAAAATGAAGAATTCGATTAATAAAAGGCTTCAGATATTTAGTCTGTGATTTCTGAATGATACGTAAATCACGTAAAATCCTCCTTCATCCGCACAATAGGTATGGATTACTGGTGTGACCGTGTAGTGCAACGAAGAATCACGACAGAATAGTCAACATTTTCGGAACAGTTTGATTGGTTGAAAAAAGAATGCGTAACAAGTAACTATGCCGAGTAATGATCTACTGTGTAGAGTATAGGAAGTACCTGTGATTTAAAAACAAACAGAGATCCAAAATTTCCCTCCAAACATAGCAACAAAAGACACGAGGAACCGATATTCAAACCACATAGTTCAGATAGTCGTCACGGTGAACCATATAGTGTGCTACTTTGAGTAGCCTGATCTGCCAAAGATTTGTATCGCAAATTCTTGTGTTGGATTAGTCGCTATGGACGAAACTTAGCTTGGAAAGAATTGCGAATCATGTTAAATTTATGCAATGGTAATGATGAGATCTTGAGAGCTACTTGACAAAATAAGAGCCTAACATGACAGGGAAATCTAGCCACTTCAATATTCTCAAACATTTCACAATTGATAAATGATAATTACACTATCAAGATGCAACTTTGTTTTTGTTCTTTATTAAATAATACTTGCAAACTAAACTTTACAACTCTGCCAAGTTTTTGAAAAAGAACATCTTGGATTCTCATCTTTTTCATGGTTTGTAATGGTAACTTCTGACATTCTTAGTAATGTCAACAAATTATGGTCGATGCAACTCATATTTTGTATATTTTCATGTTGACATTGTTTTAAGTGAATAAAGTAAATTAAAATTGAAAAAACAATTATGAAAACTAGTAGAAAACAAAAATTAGGATGAAAACATAAAGTTAATAGTCGAACTATTAGCATGATATTCGTTAAAACTTGAGAGAAGCAAAATTTCAAAAAAAAAAAGATGAAGTAGAAAATCAAATTAATTTAGTCTAATTATGAGCATGAGATTCATATAAATTTCTAAGGAAAAGATTTTAGAAGAAACACAGAGCGAGAAATCAAATTAATGGTCTAATTATTAGAAAGACTTGTGAGCTAGCAAGTGCGATATTAACTGAGCTTTTCAAAAATGTCAAGTTAAATATTAAATACATTTGTTATCTTTTCATTTTAATTTAGAAAAGAAAACTTTTTCACAGCTAATCTATGAAATAACGATGCGAATAGTTAAAGTTATTTTAAAATGTTATTATACTTTTTCAGTTTATTATTGCGTGTTTTATATTGTTCACAATAGCTTGCAATTGCTATGCTCCTAATTCAAAATTTCTGCATTTACAGTGATTTTCTAACTCAAAAATGATGCAGTAAAAAGGTATAATTTGTTCATCTTTCTTGCTGAAATATTTTAATTCTGGTAAGACAGTGACAACAAGGTTCTTAAAAATCCCTACTCTGTTTATAATTTTACTAAATATGTTTCAAAATTTGTTTTGAATAAAATTTTTTATATGAATTACCGTAGATACTACCGTAGGCGTCATTATTTGTTATCATTTTCTATTGTTATTTTTTCTTCGGACAATATATGTATCAGACATGATTTCAAAAATATTTGAAATTTTGATGGAATAAAAAAGAGCTTGATAAAGTAAGAAAGAGTTACACTGCAACTAATTAAACCCTTTCTTGGTTTTTTTATTTTTTTTTTGTTGGCGAATTTTCCAAACATATTGCTCAATTTATTGACAGATTTCCGTGTTCTACTCAATTTATTATACATGATAACTCTAGCGAAAAGCGACACTTTGATTGCATTCTCCCATTCATATCATTACGAATTCTTCAGTTTTTGAATTCGGCATCCATCTTCTACTTACTTATACGGTTATTTGTAAGATTGAATATACAATCGAGTTGTGTCATTTTTTCGCGACTTTCAGAATAAAGCGCAGGGATGAATTTCAAAATTGCAGTGAGTAGAAAAAATTATAAAATTTTGCTACAACTTTCTGATGTAAATAAACTGCAAATATTGTGTGATTTTTGCCCTGTATGCTAAAAATCTCAAAACAATTTTATTTATCGAAATTCAACTTCAATTTTATCGAAATATAGCTATTTAAAAACATCAAGTTGATGCGATATGAAAAGATTTAAAAAAGTCACAAAGAATAATACAAATTTCACTTTTATAGATAAAGTAAAAGCATTTACCGATTATGTTTTATTAAGTAAGCAGTAAAATAATTTGTATCAGTTTTATTCAGCCAAAGTTTTCCTTCTCTTCAAATTCAGAACTTTTGTAGCTGCTTTGTAGTTATTCAAATATATCACACGTTAAGTAGAGCATTTCAATATCCTCTTCGTAATAATAAGCTTTTTCTGAATTATTTTCTGTGAAGTGTCATCTACACTCAAACTTTTCTGAAAACCTCTTCAATAATTCATTTCCCTTTCTCATTATTCTGAATCACTTCATGGATAACCGTTAATAGCTTAACTAAATTATTTATCTACAGCTGAAGAAGGAGGATTTGATCGTCTTATGAGGCATTATTTTCTTTTTTTACGTTCTTCAGGATCCGACGTTTTTATTTTGCCTACTCTTCTTGGTCACTTTCAGGCCTGATCGACGTCAACGTTCTTGTCCCTTGTATTGAGTTAATATCAGTTACTTTATTTATGCAAATCATTAAATCATTCGTAAAATCTACTTTTAAAATCTGTAGCTGAGACTTCATTTAGTGCATCAAATAAATATTGCTTTTGAGTTCGACTTCAGAAAGACCATATATCTCTGATCTCAAATTCTTGATTGCAAGAAAAATTCTTAGCTTCGAAAGGCTGTGCTTTTGATGGATATCGAATAACAGAAAAATCTTCGAAGTTTAAGCGTATCCTTTTAATCAGAATCTATGATGTCTGGTAACTCTAGTAACAATCTAGTAACTCCTTTAATTATTTATAATCAACTTTCCTTTCTGCAAATTGAAGGCATCTCAAACTAAATATATCCATGCAATCCTAACGTTATTGAAAACTGACAAATCCGGTTTTTTCTAACCGTAATGAATTAGTTTAATTTCCTCAACACAGTTCATTTAACCATAATTTTTTCCGTCCGACAATAAAAAGACATACATGAGGATTCAAGATTTTTCGATTATTTTAAAAGAGTCCTCCAGAAGTTTATTTTCTTCGGATACTTATTATCATTATCATCGTTTTCAGCTTCAAGCCACAAGCAATGGCTTACTTTCAGTTGGAATATTTATTAAATCTCGAAATACTTTCATGGAATTAAGTTGAATCGTTTTCATTTTCCTTCCTTCTTCCCTTCTCTTTTTTTTTCTTACATATGAATTCTGATTTTTTCCTTCAAAAGTTGGACTACATAAAAGGTGCAACATAGTAAAAAAGCTGAAAATCTCTAAATACATATATTTTTTCTATTATTATCAAGATGATTGTTTATCAGAATAGCATTGATAATTTACATGGTTAATCTCATTTCTGGAAAATTTCATTTCAGTCAAAGATAATGAATTTCTCAGTTTTTTAGCATATGAATAGACATTTCTCACTCGAAGAAAATGCCTAAAAAAATTGATTAATCCAGCAGAATCATGATGTAAGCTAGCCATCATTTTGTTATTAAATTTCTTATAAATATTTCTGGTTTGTTCTTGCCTTTTCCTTTAATCTTCCTTTTTTTTTTCCATTATTTTATATGAACTCGATTATATGTGCCATAATAGCAGATGTAGGATAAAAATATTTCACACTGCTTTTTCCGTCCCAATTCATATTCTCATTTTTGAAAATTCAATAAGTTACTTAAATTTAAGATTCATACGTAATTGATACATGCTTATTAATCTACTCAGAAGTTGGATAAATACCTGATAGCTATTAAATTACTTGGAATTTTTAGCATCTGTCCTTTTGCATAAGTAAAAGTAAAAAATTTATTATTTTTATGTGTGTTATAATGATATCAAAATTTTTAAGCGGTTTGAACGTAATATCCAAACATACGAATGTTGTTTTTCGACTAAAGCAAAACTGCGAGAGTAATTTTAAGCCAGAAAAATAATGATTGACAGCTTATACTGATACGAGTAATTTATTCATATAATTATTGCTGCTGCAAACCACTTCTCGTTTTAAAAGTTTTTTTTGAATCAAATCTTAAACATACCACTGCTGCCGGTTTATTGAAGACTGAAGAAGCTGAACTAATCTATTTGTGACGTCATTTCAATAAATTCTAATTTATTGTTTAAGTATAAAAAAAAAAAGAAAAATAGTTTTTTCTTCTCGCAAAATTTCCACTTTTTTTAGGGCTTCAGAATGGAGCTATTTTTATAAATAGATACCTGACGTTTTTTAACTTTTTTATTTTGCATCTACAATTTCAAATTAAATTGAAATTTTATTTAAAATAAATGTTATTTTAATATTATCAATGAATATATGAAATTTCGTTCGTTAAAAAGAGCATTTTATTGCACTCTTATCGAAAATAAAATATCAGTGTGGTTCTGATACATTGAAGTTTAAACAATATCTGAAATCAACTTTTTTGACTTAACTGAATTGCATTTTAAACAAGCTGCCTAACTGAAATTCAGTCATCAAACCACATCTTAATTTGTCATCTTTATCATGTCACTGACAATTAGTTTCCACAGATGTATTTTTCTCAGCAGTTTATCCATTGCAAGTTCGAATTTATTTCAATTGAATTTAACCACATTTTCTTGATAGAACAAATATGGATGATCTGATTAGCATAGAAATTCTAGAATAACATCTTGGTCAGTTATCATAGAGTAGATGAAAACATTTTACGATAAGTTTATATTTCAATAATTGATATTTTCAGTAGAATTTTAGAATAAAAAATTTGGAGGATTGACATTAATATGGCATCCGCGCTTGCTGAATTAATCAATAAATATCGGCACAACCGGAAGATGTTATTATTTATCGTATACATTGCTTTATTTTTGGATAATATGCTTCTGACTACTGTTGGTATGTTTATATCATTGCAAGGTTAAACACAACCTTTAAAAAACTATTAAAAATTTAGGCTTTAATGTAAATAATTCATGTGCTACAAATATAATAAGCCATTTTTATCACTATTCTGTTTAGGGAAAGAACTTCGTTTTCAGCTTCTATGACTCTATGATTTTTTTTTATTGCAGTGCCGATAATACCGGAATATCTTCTACGATTATCACATCCAAATTCAACAGATTTACTGCTTTACGATAAAAAAACGACGTATTCACGAGGCAAACGTGCCGCTTTTACGGAAAATGGAAAGGGGATACGGGAAGAGGAAAATGAACAACAACTGTTCGTTTGGGATGATGCTTGGGAAATTCCAATGGATACGGACATAATGACAGACTGGCAAAAAAGTCCACTAAATCCATTTCGTAGAAGTAAAACTTTAAGGAAAAAACTACCTAAGAAAAGTTGAACGATTGGAAGATTTTTTAAAGATGTTTAAAACTGTACCATATAATCTTATTTTTGAAAAAGTTTTGATTTAAATTTGATGACAAATTTAAATGAAATCAGTACTAAAAAAAAAAGTAATACATAAATCAGTACTAGGTAAAACCTCTGGAACATCTACGCAGATGAAAACAATAACAACAGAAGTATCTATTGCAAGCGAAGATGCAAAAGCAGATCAAAGATTTAAGCCAAATATCCTGGAAGAAATAAAACGACACAATACTTTAACGGAAGAAAATGTTTACGTGGGATTAATGTTTGGATCAAAAGCACTTGTGCAGCTGTTAACAAATCCATGGATTGGTCCTTTTACAAATAAGTTCGTTTATTAGGAATATTTCTTGATAAAATTCAGCAATCAAAGAATTAGTTATTATAACTTTCTTATTATTAGCAATACGAATTATTAAATATATTCGTTTAAATTAATTGATGAAATAATCTTTATTATGAAAGTAACAAAGTGCAACTATTGCTTATTTATCCAAAATTCTGCAAGAAAATACTTTCTCAAATTCTCTTGAATTTTTTTTTTCTTCATTCATTGCTTGCACAAATTGCAGAATTGGCTACACAGTGCCAATGTTTGCTGGCTTTTGTGTTATGTTTTTGTCAACTATAATGTTTACATTTGGTACATCGTTCGCTGTACTTTGGCTTGCTCGTGCTTTGCAAGGTGTTGGATCTGCATGTACGAGTACTTCAGGTTTGATGAAGTTATAATCGATATGATCGGAAATCTTTGTTGTAATGCTCGAGAAGAAAGTGTGCTTTCTGCGAGTTAAGTGAATTTTCGAATTCATCAGAGGATATGAACTGCATCAATAAGAAAAAAGCCTGAATATTCAGCTTGATCAAACAGGTATGGGAATGATTGCACAAGCTTATCCAAACGATGAAGAACGCGGAAGAGCTATGGGTATAGCACTAGGAGGTCTGGCACTTGGTCTACTTATTGGACCACCGTATGGAGGAGTTTTATACCAGTGGTCAGGCAAAGAATTGCCATTCCTACTTCTTGCACTACTAGCTCTGTTTGACGGCTGTAAGTATTATTTGCTGGAAAGCTAAGATACCAGTGTTAAACAAATATATGCAAAAAAAGCAAAAAAAACGTAGCTTGACAAGCTAATAACGATAGCCAAACAGTTTTAAGAAACAATTTTGAAATTTTAAAAATTTTCAGGGATAGTGCTAGTGGAAGAGGCTCAGAATTTATCTACTCGATTAATCAAATCTCTGAAAAATAAAAAAAAAAATCATTACTAAAAAATCATAAATATTAAAATCCGAACAACTAAAACGACATCATTGTAGCTCTGCAATTTTTGGTATTGCAACCGCGGATAGATCGCTGTGAACCGGAAGGGACTGGCTTGAAAGAACTTGCCACTGATCCATATATTATTGTTGCTGCTGGTTACTGTTTTTTTTCTGTTTTTCAGCAGTTATTTTGCATTTTGCTCATAATTCGGAAGGAAGATAAATGCTTACTATTATTTTCAAATATTGCTTTTCATTGATTTGATAAATTTTCAGGATCAATAATTATTGGAAACCTTGGGATAGCGATGCTGGAACCATCTTTACCATTATGGATGATGGAATCTTGGCAAGCTGGTTCATTTGAACGTGGCATAGCTTTCCTTCCTGCGAGTGTATCTTACCTGATTGGTACGAATATATTTGGGCCATTGGCGCATAAAATTGGACGGTATACTTCTGTTTAGAAATAATTCGTAATATTTATGATTTCTTTTGTTTAGAGATTTATTGTTTGAAATTTTGAGTGCAAAAAAGATAATGTTAATTTCTGACCAAGAAGTTTTAAATTTACAGTTGGCTAAGCAGTTTTCTGGGTCTTATGATAATCGGCATTTGTCTAATCGCTGTAAGTTGTTTGATAATATTGTTCATGAATGGTTTTTTTTCAAGCTATTGATGAAGAATATATTTGCAATAATATTCAAGCAGGACTGGGAAGATATATCACTCTCAAATGTAAAAGGTTATAAAATAATGATTTTTAATTGACTGTTGCAATAATTTTAGATTCCAACAGCTAGCGGAGTTGGTGGATTAATGATACCAAATTTTTTCATGGGCTTCTCAATTGGTAAGATAAAAATACCATTTAATTAAATACACCTAACAGAATATACATTTTGTACCAACGATGTGAGATATCCTAAACTCATAGAAGTTGAGGTGATGCATTGAAGGTATGATTGATGCATCGATGTTTCCGCTGATGGGTCATCTGGTAGATATACGTCATGTCGGTGTTTATGGATCAATATATGCAATTGCAGATGCAGCATTTTGCTTTGCTTTTGCTTTGGGCCCTTTTTTTTCCGGTCCTCTGGTCCGTTCAGTTGGATTTGCTTCGTGAGTTTCTTAATCAGCGATTATAATTTGTCACTTTTGACTGCAAAAATACTCCAATGATTACAAGTTAGAATAATGGCAAAGCAAGCATTAATTTTAAAAAAAAATTGTCAAATGTAAACAAATTTGCGGAGCATTTTGTTCTTATAATAGATAAAATTAAACATTTCATTAAATTTCATTCACATCATTTATGTAACTGAAGTATTTAGAATTTCATTTCTGAAATTTTATTAATGAAAGAAACATTTATTAGAGCACAATTTTGATGTTACAATGACAATTTTCAGAATGCTTCGTATAATTGCAGTGATGAACTTCATGTATGCTCCTCTGATGTTCTTTTTGCGTAATCCACCAGCAATAAACAAAATTAGCGAAGTATACATTATTGAATTATTTTCTTTATTGAATTTTTATTTTTCTTTTCATAGATAATCGTTTTAAACGCTGTATCCGATTCTTCGCCTGGAATTGTGTTACTTCAACAATATTCCGTTCTTATTAAATCTATCTAGCTAACATTAGCTTACCATTCTTATAAATTATAGGTCTACTGAAATTTTCAAAACTAATGAAAATATTGAAATTAAGATTTATCAGATGATTTGGTAATATCTCACTTTGTGCAAATTACGCAACATTAAGAAAGATGATTTTCTTGGATAATGAAATTTCAGAACATAGCGGATTCAGCAGAAACAAAAAAATTCAGAAATGATGTGTATGAACAAATTGATGGTACTGCTAACTTTGCACATCCTGAAATACGAATGTTCGAAGGCTATCATTACTGATTCATGCTGTTGACAAACTAATACTGTATTTCGTGAACGAATAATTCTTGTTATAATAACTCTAGATTTCGGATAAAATCTTTCCTTAAGCTGCCAATTTTTATATTCATTTTTTGTACCAGAAATTTTCGAAAAAAAAAGGTGTTCCGAAACATTTTTTAAAAAATGGAAAGTTTTGCTTCGTTAAGAAAAATTTCATTGGAAGTAAATCACAGCGAATTTTCTTCATCGATGCTTAGAAAAACTGGATTTTAAATTTCAAAGAAGTCAATTATTCGGTTGAACAGAATCATGGTTCTAACTGTCCGAAACTGGGAGTGGAATTGATATGGAAGAAAGATGCATATAATTTGAGTGCAACAATTTCCATATAAATAACGAACCTAATTTAAATACGGAATGATCTAATCAAAATTGCATCATAGAGTCTTTGGGAACGAGAATACACTCTGATATCTTACCATTGCGAAATGTAAATAATTCATTCTCTGTTTGTTTCTAAAAAGGCTCTGAAACCAGTGTGGGAAACTTGGTAACAGGGAAATAGTGAAATTTTAAAAAGTCAAAATGTGAATTAAAGTGATTCAATTTCATCCTTCTCTTTAATTCTCTTGTAATAAGCTTTCATTATCGGCAAAACGAAGAGAAAAAAGCATCCCAACGATGTAATGCAATCATTTCGAGCAATTTGTGATCATTTCCATTCTGCATTAGTTCTCCCTTTCTTGTTATTCTCAGAATAATAGCATGTAAGTTACTAACCGTTTCATTTTCAACGATAGCTTTTGTAATTAGTAATTAAACTAAACAGCTCACGTCCCAAGCGGTTCTTAGAAAGATTGCTATTCAGTCATATTTAGTTAAACCATCAACAGAACAGCAAATTATGCTGAATGTTCCAGCAATTCCGAGGTTCCGATTTCTGTAGATTAAAGCTTAGTATTACAGTTGCATAATCTCATTAGAAAATCCAAGAATGGCTTGCTCATTCATTGTTATGATATTTTTGCAATCTTAACTACATCACTTTCATATTCAGAGAAATTAAAGATATATTAATCGGGTCACTTACACTGAATTACTATTCCACTTAATCTTTCTCTTTTGGGCTTTTGCTTAACTTCAGCAGGACTACAAAAAGCAGTAATTTCTTTTCAGAATATTTTTTAAAGCTAACAATAAAATTTCAGGTATCTGAAAGTAATTGTTTACAACAAAACGCGGAATTTTGCTGGACATACGATTGATATCAACATTTCGGGAATGGATACTATTAAAATATTGAAAGAAAAGATAATGGAAAAAACGGACATCCCAATTGGAATACAGGATATTACGTTCGGAGGTAGCGTAACAATTCATCAATTTCCGAATAATTTCGTTAAAATCAATTACAGCAGAGTTGAGACAATATTTTTATATTTTTTACAGTCCAAAGCCTCCATGATGCTTCAACAATCAAATACTACCATATTGAAGATGGATACACAGTATATTGTACTCCGAATTATATTGAAACACCAGAGCAGCCATCGCTTTAAAAACACTTATCAGTTGCATTTTCATTTCTCATGTTAATTACAATAAACACATTTCCCTCTTTTTGCTGCTACTATAAAACTGGAAATTCCTGCTGACTGGTATGGTATCAATATAATAAAATCAGTACAATGAAATCTTTGTTCTTTACGAGGTAATAACTCGTTCCTGTGCGTCTCTTTTGATACAAGACATTGATAAGAATTGCAAAAAGATGAATTACTAGTAATAATGAAATTTTTAGTAACAATACAATGTTAGATTTAAAAAAATGTCCCCATCTTAATTAAAAGTTGTTTGGAATCGGCAGTAATACAGAAGCCTTAGTGTCACATATAAAAGATATGTCATTTAAAATTCTGGTACAAAAGATAATACAATCATGACTTCGATTGGTACATACGGATATATAAAAGTGTGAGCGCAGATTACTGACTGATGGCTTGACCCCAACGTTCCAGACTCAAAAAAGATAAGTATTGACCAAGCCCGATGATTTCCATAGGCATTCCCGGGTAAGTTGTTGTGATTTTCAGTGAAGAGAAGTTATAAACCAGTTTCCAAAAAACAAAAAACGGCGCAAAAATGTTTATACAATGACTGCTTTATACAGTTGTAATCTGCATACTTACGATTTCGCATACAAATAGGCAATTGAATTTACAAATTAAATACACAAAAGCGAACCTAATAATACAATGCGGTACAATAAAAACGCAACTGATAACATGATGAAGTACATTAAGAACGAAAATAATAATATGATGAAGAATAAAAACGAAACTAATTGAATAATGAATATAATAGCATCAATTCTGCTGAATAGTGGATGAATCGATGCCGATAAGTGGACTCCAAATACGAATTGTGCAATCATCAGAGCAAGAAACCAACTGCGGTAATCTAGGATTCCACGCCACAGCATTGACGCGTGCAGTATGTCCAACCAATTTTGCTATTAATTCCTCGGAACTCTGCTTCCATACATATATACATTCATCTGCAAACAGTAAATTTTTTAGTTCAAAAAAAGTAAATTTATTACAAGTTAAAGACTTCACCGCATTGAAGGAAAACTCATTAATTATTGAATCTTCATTAGGGTGAAACCAGAATCCACTATGCTGACTCAACTACAACCCAAGATTGCATCAAAACCAATCCCATAACTATCAAGAGAAACCTCAAACGAATAACAGAACCATCCATATAGCCATGCATAATCCGTCATTTTTATTCACATTGCAGTATGCTGCTGCTGTGACAATTTTAATCAAGATTAATACCGAACGGAATCGTCAAAAAAAAGTATACCTGTGGAACCCGTAGCGATATACGACTGCTCAGGTCCACCAAAAGTCGAATGGATAATAAAATCTTGATGCGGCGCACCAACAAAAGACCTGATCAAAGTTCGCGTTCTTAAATCCCATAATCTCAAACCATGCAATTTAGTATCAATCAAAACACGTCGCTCTGACTTATCCACTACAAATGTTGAAATCTGGCTTAGTTCTTCAATGAGCGTTAATTCGGAATCGTCACTAAATCGATAACTGCGAACTCTGAAAACTGAAGGATGTAGAATGAAATTCTTAAGGTCCAACAATATATTATGGAAAAGTCAAATCATGCAAAAATTTCGTGACAATGTGACTATTAAGATACCTGTTGTGAGTATCTGCTGCTAAAACTGATCCATTCCTAAGACAGTGAACTGCGCGAATCCTATAACCTTCAAATTTGCCTTCAGATTTTACACTGTTCTTTGATAAAGTCTGAAAATGAAATAGTCACAACTCCGATTTCCTCCTAATTGTTTTAATCATGCTTGCAACATGTAAAATAACAGTAGAGGAGATAAATAAATAGCAATCTTTCTTTCATCAAAATACTGATTCCTGAATAAAACTAAAAATTAAGGTAAATAAAATAAAAATCCGAAATAACGAGACACCACAAGAAAACTATAATACATACATATTGAGAAAAATGTCCCATCTGATCAGCGCAAACAAGTCTATAACTGAATGAAGAGTTCGGAACAAACGACATAACAGTGCTGTCGTTCGTTCTATTTTCGATAATACAAAATATGATGCCACTATGTACATCATAAACATGAACATCTGCTAGATGACCCTCTGCAGCGCTCACTGCTAGAAGCGCACCATCATCACTCCAAGTTAACAGCGATGAACTGTTTCTCCCTAAAGTTATTGAAAAATTACTGAATAAAGTAAAAACAAAACTCATATAGCTTAATAGTTTAATAAAATTAAAACAAAATAAAATTTCATGAAATGAAAACGCCTTCCCTGGCAATCATTTTTTCCACTCTCCGATCAGAAAAGGAAGTTTAAAATTCTAATGTGAGGAGGATTTCGTTAAACAATATTATCTATCATAAGAACAAACAACTTTGTCAAGGTAAACGAATATTATATTAATTCGCAAATTATGTATTGTGCATGTATAAAAATAGTCCAACGAGGCAGCAACATACCAGTAAGTTCTTTATACGATTCAACGGTGGCTTCATTGATTATTTTCCATATATGAGCTGCTCCAGATCTGCTACCTGTTGCTAAATATTTCCCACAACGTGAAAACGCCGCACACCATACCTCATCTGTGTGTTTCGTTAAAACCTAAGAAAGCATAAACTTCTAACCAAAAAGAAAAAAATCAAGCGAATAAAGAACTTTTTATCATAATTACATGAGGTGAAGTTAGACTAGTAATTACTACAGATTTAATGATGCTGATTCAAAATATGTAAGGGAGAAGATAGTCAATTTTCTAATTAACGGTAAACAGATTTATATTTAAAGGAAAACAAATCCACTGTAAAGGAAAAATATTACCTGCGAAGTAAACATAGGAAAATGATCCCAGTCACATTGGTGATCTTCCAAAATATAATCTGGGGAGACATCGAAATCCTCCCTAACATGCAGATAACATTCACGACACTGCATTTTCCAGGCTGTAACATTTAGCAGAAATTCGATAAGGAATGTATTAACATTTTAAAAAACAATCTACACTGAACTGATTGCAGCGAGACATGGCAGAATAAAAATCTGCAAAGTTATGAATTTCATATACGACACTCAGTTCCCGATCTGGTCTATTAGCAACTGAAATAATAGAAAGAGCACAAAAATGGGTATATAACTTACACTGCATAAGTAGTTTCTCCAGCCTATTGCAAGGCAGCATCACTGTCGTGGGTAGCAACTGTTGGATTTCAGCTACCAGCACATTTCTTTCTCGTTGAGTACGATGTGCTCCCGTTTTCGCACATACGTCTACACTCTAAATCTCTTCCAGTTAATAACTAACTACAACAGTGGAAGAGACAAGCTCTTAATCCTGTATTCTCACCAATGCTTGAAAACAAGGATCCGACTAATTTGAAAGGATGGAAGTTTTGGACATTGACCGGTAAAAAATAAATGCAATAAGCAAGGAAGTAGAGGAAAAAGAAACAGTTTTAGAGAGAAACTGTTTATGATGTCGAAATGTAACTGTTATAAAATATTGACTTGAATAATTAAAAAAAATTTAGTCTACCTTTGGGTCAACATACAGCAGCGTCGCAAGAAAATTTCGACGATCAAAAAATGAGGGATCTGATGGAAAATCTACTGTCAACAAACTAAGTGCATCTAGGACCTGAAAATCACTTCTTTGTGAGGATTAAATTAAACCAACTTTTGAGTTATTCAATATTAAAGCATCAGAGGCATCTTTCCTGATATATCATTCATCACTTTACAATACAAAATAATCCAATTTTGCTATATTAAAAATTGATCAAGCACAAGTTCTTATCTATCGACTGTAAGCAAAATGTTACCCTTTCTTTGCCCAACAAATCAACGAATTTTTCTTCGTATAATTTCTCACGGATCCGTAGTAAATTCAGATTGGAAACAAACGGCGACATTTTATCCACAATACCAAGCGCATGATCCCATTCGCCTGCTATGATATATTCGCGTAAACGTATTGCTAAGGTGTCTTCAAGACGACATCCACTTTCCGCAAACAGCGTCGCTACAGTTTCTCTGAACATACGAATCTGCTAGTGAGATTCAGTAACAAAATACAATTGAAAAAAATTTGAAGCATTGTAGAGTATTATCAATACGTACATACTATACTCACTGTGTTATTTGCAAGGAAAATCAAATAACATTAGCCAAAATTACCTTTAAATATTGAATAACGATTTAAATCTTGCCCAAATACTAAAAATCTGAATGTAATGTTTGAAAACATACTGGAGTCCAAGATTTTTGAGGTACTGGCCGATGATACGAATTGTATTAACTTCTGCGGCACCAAGAGGAGGAGGTGACATTGGAGTAGGGACAAGACTTGTATCAGCGCCATTTGGAGAATGACATAACTGACTTTTTGATGTTTGTAAGGTTTCCTTAAAACTACAAATGCTGTACGATGAAAATTGAGTGAAAAATGACAATTAAAAATAAGCAGCTGTCAGCATTCTCCCCAAAGTTAAGGGTCATATATTTATCATACTGCCGCACGAAAATTTTGCTTCCAGTGAAATATTTTATTACAGAAATTTTGGAACCAATCTTTATTACACACGACAAAAAAACGGAAAACGTACTTTTATTCGTTGACCAACAGATTTTGGGGGTGATTGCTGCTGTGCCTGAACTGCTGCTGACTGCATGCTCCTGAAAAGATGAATCAAGTTCAAGGCTCACTCGATTTTGGGCCTCCAATTATAACAAATCGCTTAACAATCAGTGCATTCCCAAAATTTTCTCTATCACTATCTTTTTTCCCCAATTGTAAATTAAGGCCTCAGTGATGAATTATGAATCTCCAATACTGACAGAACCTAACTTTAACAACTGATCAGGTTAACAAACAAGCTTTAGAAAAAATATTTTGCCTGAGTTTCTTCGCAGGTGGACCTTGGTCTGCGGCGTCAGCCAGCGAGTATTCCACACCACGCTCCACAGTGCCCGTAGATGAGGTCAAAGGCCTCAATTCTTCACTCTGAAATAAGTACCTGGCTTGTCGACCAAAGAAACATCAATCACTACATATAAATCGAAATGAACCGCCTAAACTATTACAAATATGTAAATTTGCACATAAAAAATTCGAAACTCATTTTAAAAAATTGTCCAGAAGTAGTTAAATATACTATTATAATCTCACACACAACTGTTCCGTGCCTTTTCATTTAAAGCTAAAAGGAGAAAAAAGCAATTGGAGTGAGCCATCAATCAATACTACATATATGAATAATAATTACCATCGTAAATCGAACTAGATTACCGTGGAGTATACGAAAATACGAAGGTTCAACAGACGACCTGAATTAGCTGAATGATGCAAAGGCGAGCAAATGACAAATGACAAATTATCTAAAGTAGAGCAGTCTACTCAGTTGCATACACAAATCGCTTGAAATACCTTCCACTGTTGATCTCATTTAATGATTCATGCTATCAGTGTAATAAAGCAATTAATCCCCACGTATGAACCGTATTATTCCAGGTATAAGCTTCCAAAGTGATACACATAACTATGGAGAAAGCAATAGAGCAAAGATAAATGATAGAATATCCACTGTTATACGCCCTCCTGTTGATAACGTGCAGTATGGTTCAGCATTCGACTTCAGCTTACAATATATAAGCAATCATTTTTACCACTATACGATCGTTAGATTTCCGATAGTATAATTAGTAAAATCAAGGATAAACTATATTCAGCCATCCACAGTCTCTCTTTGTTGACCGACTTTGCGTTATGTCGAAAAGAAAAAGTGAAAATTCAATAGAAGATAGAGTGATTTTTAATAAAGTTTTCTTGAAGGCATGAAGGAAAAGAAAGTTGCGAAGAGCGATCGGACAAATTGCGCTTAGCTGGATCAACTTTTCACGCCTTTTCTCCATAAGATATAAAAAGAGAAGTTTCACTAATTTAACATCGAAACCTAACAATGGAAATGCTGGAATAATTCACAATGAAGAGGTCTTTTTCCACAAACATATGTGAAATTACTATGGAACATTAAGAATGCATTGAGCGAAAATTAAAGTCTAGAACTGAGGAATAATAAGACTGAGCAAAATTAATGTCTAAAATATAAAGTTATACAATTCGATTAAACGTTTGAAAATCACCATTTCTGCTTGTCTGAGCCATCATAAGCAAAGCTTATATAAACATCATCAGGCTTGTCGAAAAATTATAGCTCTATAAATTAGCTAATTTGATGCGACAAATCTATCCGATATGACGATTGCAGATCAATTGCTGGGAATTATCAATAAATGGTAGAAAATTGAAATCAAACAAGAAAAAGTCTCATAGTTGAGAACAGGTGGTAGTTTACTTGTTTTCACGTTACAACTTTCACATACCTTAATGACAACGTTCCTTTTCCATTATACATGTATACATGCACTTAACTCAACCAATTTATATGCTAACCTTTTTTTTACTAACACAATTGCTAATAATTCACCTTATAAACACGTCAACTTTCACGGACTTCAGCACTAACCAAATTACATACACCGCGTGGAGAGCGTTGTGACGCGTTCTAACGCGTTCCAAAGAATGCGTCAAATCAAACTCGCTCTCTTATCTCTCTCCATCTATCGCTTACTGTCTGTTTAGTGTATGTGAGTGTATATATATTTGCATGTGTGTATGTGTTTATGTCTCTATGTGTGTGCATGTCTTTGTATGTATGTCTGTTCATTTATTCTTTATAGATGTCTGAGTGTATGTATCTATTTATTTATTTATATATGTGTGTATGTGTGTATGCCTGTGTATGTCTGTATTTATGGATTCACATGTGCTAACTATGCATGTATAGATAGATATATATATGGATGTGTATGTGTGTGTGTGTGTGTATGTATGTGTGTGTATGTATGATTAGTTAATGAAGAAAAGGAAGGAAAAGGATTACAGCGATGGTTGAGAGAAGTTCACAGTGATTCTCGCAATGTTCTGATGATGATGATGATGATATGTTGATATCAGATGGATTCAAACATTCATTGTGGATTCTTTTTTTACTGTTGTGATTACTTTGTGGTACTATTGTGACTGGCGTAAAATACGCTAATGGCGTGATAAGTTCTGTCGTTGACGTAAATGCTGATGACAGAATCCCTGTTGGATGATTGGATGGCGGCGTAAAGTTAAGAATAGTAGAATTGCAATTATCGTCAATCGTTGGAACATTATCTTCTACTGCCATTGATGGTTCATGCATATTGTGTTCTAGTAGTGATGGTGATGATGGATTCGAACACTCTTCCGTAGTTCCTACATCAGGAACGTGTGGGAGCTGATGATTTTCCGACATCTGATTCTGAAATACAACGTTTATTGGTTTAGAGAAAATACTCTAAGCATACACATATCAACTATTGATGTGTAAAATTATTGTGTTCAAAACGTTACATGTATTTATTTTGTGAAGTGGAAATGTAATATACAAAGAATCATGCATATTCTTTTCTATTTTTTGTTTTTAGAGTTATGGTTAACAACGTTATCATAATTATATTAACAGCGGTCAAAACAGAACAGAAATGCTGAGAAGTGTGACTGTGGTCAATATAACTGTCCAGCGAAAGGATTGTGATAAATTGTGATGCTTATACGATCCTAAGTTCTTGGAAGTATACTTAAATTTTCCGCTTTTCTATGCTTTCAACCTTAGTTGAGTTTAATAGTTCTTTCATTTTCTAGTTAGAAAAAATAATACATTTTTATGAGGATATGAAGTTACTCAACAAAAGGGATAATCAATGAAATGAAATTAAAACAGAAATGGAAGCGAAATATATACAAAATTAGTAACAAAGTACGAAAACAACTTGTTGAACTAACTCTTCACATAATCACATATATATATATATATATATATGGAAAATATGGGAATTCCTCCAGAACTACTAACACGTAGATTTGGGAAATCGTGATGGAAATCAATAAGCGAGAGAGTAACTGCTTCCGTTGTACGTGATCAATAATTCAGTAAGGGCAAAGAAAGCATCGTGCGCGATAGAACGACTGATCGAGAAAGATGAAAAAAAAACGAATGCCACACAGATGCAAGGAAAAATAGAGAAATGCGATATGTAAGAAAACTTAAGCTTGCAACTACAAAAACTTCTGGAAGAGTCATCGGTCTGAAATAGCTATCCTGATAAGAAACAGGAAGAGGGAAAGAGGAAGGGTCATCGGTCTGAAATAGCTATCCTGATAAGGAACAGGAAGAGAGAAAGAGGAAGGGTCATCAGTCTGAAATAGCTATCCTGATAAGAAACAGGAAGGAGGAAGAAAGGAAGGAGGAGAGGTGCCGAGGAACTCATCAGTTGTTATTTCTGTGTTAGAGTGGCACTGATCCAGGATATCTATTTGGGGACATTGCTATAATGTATTTCTCCACTGCGTCATAATATTTGTCATCACGAAAGCACAAGAAATGTATAAATACATCCAAATAAGCTTGTTGTTTCGGTGTTTTCTGTTTGAGGGATGCAAACTGTGAAGATATCAGGATAGATGAGATGATAATCAGTAAAATGCTTGAAATAAGATTAATTGAGGGAATCATTTGTTAAAAATACATTAAAAGTATCCACTTGACGATTAAACTGATATCTCCGTTATCATATTCATCGTTTAAGAATGAATTCAAGCAAATAAAATTAGCTATCCTTCTTTAACCACTTCTCCTTATCATCTACAATTCTCTCCAGACTGTGTATTATCCGAACTACCAAGAAAAATGCAAACACAGCTTCACTTGTAATTGATCTTGGACAAATGTAAACGCGAAACAGTGTAAACGTTTGGTGAATCATAACGAAACTTGCCTACTCTATTGAAAGATGCATCGTATGAGCCTTTTCCCTATTCAATAACTTCGAGATCCTTGTCATACAAATGCACTAAATGTTTGATATTCAGCAAGAATAAAATTACTAATTTGTGATAATTTTCGAAGAGAAAAAAATTAAAACGTCAACGGACCAAAAAATGAAGAGGTCAGCAGTTTAACTAGTTATCAATGTTACATCCCACTGAACCTCATGAATACAAAGCTAAGAAATGATATCCTTAAACTTCTGAGTGTCATTTTCATTTTTAGAGAGTTGTTGCAAAAAATTTTTCGAAGAAATGAACTTTAGCTTTTTCACTTTTAATGCTTGCAGGAGAATTTTTAACGAATTGACAATTGTTCCCTTCAGTGTCACAATCTTCCTTCAAATTACAGATTATAGCGCTTAAACTCATTTGATGGGGTTAGTATCCGAGAGTTATGTACAGAGACAACTGATGATAAACGAATGAAAACAATGCAATACATGACAGGTACGTATCAGTGATAAAATCCGTTCATTGGTGCCTCTTATGGTGCCAATGACCTTCTCATTGCTAATCATTGAACATGGCATCATTGTACAGTGTAGAAATGTGGATGTAATTGTTATCACAGCAATCTTACTAATTTGTAACAAAATACCTTTAAAACTTATTCCGAACATATATGTCAATTAGCTTAAAAAAAAATTGCTGGAAAATATCATGTTTATCAGGGATGTTATTATATTCTACAGTAATTGTCACGGATATATTGATGAATTTCTTGCAGCACTAGTATAATAATATCATATAATAGAAAATCTAATGGAACAAATGCTTATCAGTGCTTACCGTTTAAAATATTACAAGAATGGTATTACAGGTGAGAAAAAGCTGAAATGCTGTAATTTGTAAAAGCAACTGCTCTTCCCAAAGATTGTATTTGTACTGAAGTTGAAGTAAAACTTATAGGGAGCTATCTGTCTGATTGAATGAAAATAAATGTGCAAGATTTTGATAATGTGGCAACTCTTATATCAATCAAAAATATTGCCCCAATTTATTCATCCATTAGCATCGTTCATTATGCATTATTCCAGAAGCTATCATCAGGTGTGCTTTTCACAGTGAGGAAAATTTCATCATTTTTCATTTTTTTTTTTTTTTTTTTTTTTTTTTTTTTTTTTTTTTTTTNCATGCTGAAATATTTTTCTTTTGGCTGTAGCGCTGAGAAACAACTTGTTTTACGTCTTCCTTTTATCCCCTTTAAATTCATGTTACATTATTTTTTTTTTAAATTTATAATTCTTCCACTCTAGTACTTTTTCTATTATTGCCCGTACATTGTATACAGAAATGAATTTTCTAACTTTCAAAACTGCAGTGGAACAAATCTTTTGGATATCTATTTGGTACAGTGCTCATCGTGGTGAGGAGGTGGTTTGCAGAAGTTTCAAACAAACTAAATTGGTTTAAAACTATACCTTTGAGTGGTCAGTAGTTTAAGTCACTGGTTGAATGGTATGTGGTCTAGCCAGCTAATATATGAGCTTTGAACTTGTTTCGGACGTTTGTACTGGATTGCCTTTTATGCGAATCATGATGGAACGTCGTTGCGAGAAACCGTATTCCTTTAAGAGGTTGGGTAGTTGAGTCTCATGTTGTTGGAAGCCTGATTCAACTTCAGTTTAATAGCAAATTTGATAGTACGTTTTAAAGAATAATTCTTTAGGAGGAGAGTTTTGATAGGATAAACAATGCGCGTTCCACAGCTTTCAATTATCTGAGGTTTGATGAATTTCAGAGCTTTGTTACATATCATTTGTTTCACAACTGATGAATAATTTATAACTGCTAAAAATGACATGTTGCATTGAAAGATTGCATAATGTACTGCTCAGTGGGCACTGTCATTAGACTCAATTCAATCTGAGCACTTTTTGTTTTCCATTCGAAGTGCTTTGGAATCATCTAACTTCGACATGAGAGTCTTTTAAAGTTAGGTAGGATGCTTAGCAGGTCTATGTAAAAAGAATATCGCTTATGTAAAAAATCTTACATCTAACTTATCCAAATTGGCTTCTTCTGAACATAAATGGACCGTTAACTGGGCTTCAAAATCATCTTTAACTTTATTGAAGTAGATCAGCTCCGGTTTTCTTCTTGTCCAAAATGCACAAAACAGTTTGAACACTTGACCTGAAATCAATGTTTTTTTACGAATATAAAATTTGAATCAGATCTAATAAGCGTACAAGCGAGATACAAACAGTTGAATTGAGTTGCTTCAAATGCAAGTAATATACTTCAGACAACGTACAAAAAACATGATGGAAATTGTCGATTGTTGGTGTACCACAAATAGTATTGTAGAAGTGCATTTTGAGTGCATCGCTCTGTAGTAATCGTTTAACCAAAGCAGTCAGGTTGATTCCCGTTATTGCCATTGGAAAGCTGGAAGGGATTATAGTTTTCAAAAAATGTAAAAAAAGGCCATTTTCCCGCTTCCCCTTTCAGTGGACTACAATATTTCACTCCCTTACAAAGACAAGGAATATGGGGTCGTTAAAAATATAAAGATTTGATGGAAAATAACAGTTAAAGATTCCAATTAAAAATTTCTTCTTACCCATACAAAGGATGATTTGAAAGGGAAAGTATTGACTGTGCATGTGCGACATCGTACTGAGCTAAGAAAATTAGCTGTTCTAGCGAAAGAATTCCCATACCTCGGAAATCAGTCGCTGGGTCACGACCCTAAAAGTTTTTGTTCCATTTGCAACACTTCAAAAAAGTTACTCGTAATCTTTTATAATTTTATAACCCAGTCCTTGATATTTCGATATACTGAAGTACAAATTAGTCAAGTTACTGTTATGTATGCTTCTGAAACATTTTCAACAGAAAACAAGGAAAGTCGAAAGTTGGCTACCGTAAACGAAGATAGCTAAAAAAATTCAAATAAATAGAAGCAAATGGAAGCTAAAGGTTAATAGTCTAATTTGCTGTCACCTTCATGTGCGCTCTGTCAAAAGAAGAGTAAAACTAATCTGAAACTCATAATTTGATGAGAAAAACTTCCTCGCCTGGAATCCGATCTTCTGCCATTGATCCGTCAACCTAGCTTCCAGATCTTCCTTTGGCATTAAAAGTTCCCATAATTTCAGCAATCTACAAACATAGGAAAAAATATATAGTTCAAGTATAATGCTCTAAGAGGCGTAAAATTAAACCTTTTTTCATGAGCTTCATTCTTAGGATCATACTTCTCTCTACACATTTCCTCGACATGATCACATAATTCTCGATAGCCACGTATTTGGCCTAATGATCTCTTTAGTACATCTCTCATCTCTTCAAACTGTTCATTATCCACTTCTGAACAGCATCCCATAACAATTTCTGTTGCCTAAAGTAATGATTTTTAATAATGTTGCAAGGGAATACTTACATATTAAATATCAAAAGGCTCTTACAAAAAATGAGAAAATGGAAATTAGATTGGAAAAAATAAAGTAGGAATGGAATAGGAGTAAACAAAAATATACAGTTACAAATGGTTCAATTAAAATGAACTTTCAAAAACTGTCCAATAGATTTGTATGTTTTCACAGTTCTTTCAAGCTCCGCTTTCCAGTTATCATTAGAATGAAGCAATTTAATGTAATTTACAATGGACGATGAAATATGAAACAAATGTTTTGGTAGCTAAACTAACAAGTTTATCTTCCTGTCCAGCTTACCAAAATCTCGGCATTATTGGTAGCTCTCTCTCATCAATGAGTTTTTCCACTTCTGTTGTGATCCGACAGCGATTACCGACTTCCCAAGTCAGCTAAAATGGTTAAATGTGTCTAATTAAATTCAATTTTCGTACCATCTCATCGTTTTGTTGGACTATATTCTTCTTATTAATATTATATTTTTCAGTTCTAATAAAGTCTATTGTATAAAATTTTCATATTTTGACGATATATGCAAATATTCTTACAATTCTTTCAAGCTCCGTTTTGCCAGTAACCATTAGCATGAACCAATTTAGTGTAATTCGCAATAGACGACGAAATATGAGACAAATGTTTTGGTAAAGATTGAAGAAAGGACTTTCATCATCCCAATCCATGAAATTTATTGGACAGAAACTCTAAAAACCGAACGTTTTGTCTATTTTTTATAAATAATTTAAATGTTCTTGCGGAACCGTAATCAGATTATATAAGAAATAACTCAGATTACAAATATGTAAACTGCATTTCAGAATTCAAATGGAAGAAATTAAGAGAATGCTATTCAAATTGTTGTCTTCATCTCCATTGTGATATTTTGTGCCATCAACTTGCTAAAAAGAATCGAACTGTGAAATAACCTTGGAAAGGATCTTTCATTCAATAATACTTATACATCAATGAATAGAAGTGAAATAAGGAACAATAAAGCTAATTATTTTGCTGCTTTCAATAAAAAGCTTAGGTATCCCAAACGATGTGCACAGAATTTAAAATATATTAAGTACAGTGGACAAATTTACTAACAAGTTTCCACATGAAATTATTCATGGCACATAAATCAATAAAAATTGCAATTATATGCACAAAGAAAGCCTTTCGGTAACAGATGTAAAAATTGAAGTATAAAACAAACAATTTTAATTTTTATCACTCATGCATATAAACCGGTACAGAAGCACAGTTTAGAGTTAGTAATACGTTAATCGATGTTACGATAATAATAAACACAAAATTTCACTATGCCATGAATTAATAGATTTATTCCGATCAGATTCCTTCGCGGTATCCATTTCGTATCAAAATCAGACTTAAAATTCGGGAAAAACAGTGACAGCGTTTGGGGCAGTCGAATTATAATGTTCGCCTAAATCGTAGGCAAACCGATGAAACGTAATAATGAGAGGTTTTCTGTCGTTGTATTCTTCTCCGAAAGACAAAACTCGTCCTCCCGGCTGAATTACTTCAATTCGCCTTTCTAGTGCAAAAGCTATGGCTCGAAGCTATAATAATGAAACTAAATCAAATTTCATGTACGATACAAAAATGAATCACAACAAAAGACTCTAATTCTATTAATACAGATAAAATAATCTTAAGCAGAAATAACGGAGAGTTAAGTTGCTCTCTTTTTTAAACTAGTAAAAGCCAATCACAAGAATGTGACACGGAAATATTCTGCTTTCCACCCGATATATCAAATTATTTTTGCTTTAGAATACATTGTTTATATGATCATACTGTCATTGCTGGTAATGTCATTGTTACGGTCATAAGGTCAAAAGTGTCCGCATTTCAAATACTACTGAAAATCTAAAATTACCTCCGGTTCTCCGCCCCAAACACCACCGTCTGTGCAGCAGTTCTCAACTTTCATACAATATTCCTCAAATTCGATCTCATCTACTGCCTCGTCATTATCACCGGCT
>JARVGP010000467.1:0-43898 GCA_029876185.1 Mansonella ozzardi | reverse complement strand
TTTTTAAATTTTTTTTTTTAAATTTAATTTTTTTTTTTTTTTTTTTTTTTTTTTTTTCACTCTCCGTCTTCCTTTTTTGTTTTCGAAAATCGCAAACGGATTATTTAATTTTGCTTGCCATAAACCACAAATTCAATGTCATTTATCTTGAGTGACAATTCATTGCGAGAAAGTTTGAAGAGAAAATCCTTTCAAAAAAAAAAGACCCGGAATTGCCTTTTTTTTCCTTGCTTCAACATTTATCTGTTAATTACGTTTTCTGTTCAAAAGAATATTTCGTAAAGTTTATCCTAATGTACTGTAATCGAAATATTGATCAATTCTTGACTGATTTAAGTTTATCATTTAATTTATCCAATTATTTCAAATTTATCGAAATGAAACAATTAAATGTATTATCTAAATTAGATATTCAAGTTTTTCGATAAATACTGTTTTACATTGTTTCTAAACTACTGAACTATACATTGTGATTATCCGATGAAATTAAATTAATATTTTCATTTCAAATTTTATTTTGTTTTCCAGGTCTCTCAAGTATTTTTATACGGGTTTTTACTCGCTCATTCTCTCTCTCCGGTTTATTTTCCTCTGTTAAATTTAAAATGAATGCTGTAAAAATAAGTGCTGAATGACAAATGCACCGTTATGACAAGTTCCAGCGAATGCGAGATACTTCAAGCAAGTCAGATTATCCGGGAACGATGGAAAATCGTAAGTGGCATTGTATTGATTGCAAAATTACATCATTTCATTTAAATTCCTTTAATAATTAAATTTCCGATATTGGAGCAATTATTAATTTAAAAATTTTCGTAATGTTTGTTAACCTTTATGATACTTTTGACATACTTATTACATTGATTATTTTTAGTCTTTTTCAAAAGAGCTATTTTGTCAAACTTTATGTAATTGCAGAAGATGAAAATTGGAGGTGGTGGCTTTGGCGAAATCTATGAAGCAATCGATTTGCAAAGTCACAACGAAAGGATAGCTCTGAAAGTTGAATCTAGTAAAGCTGCTAAGCAAGTACTTAAGATGGAAGTTGCCGTATTGCGAAGGCTTCAAGGTTATTATTATTAATTAAAAATTTTTTTCCTGCTTAGACTATTAGAAAACTTTAAATGAATGTTAAGATTTTAATTCAAGTTTACAAAAAATGATGACGTTTCTAAAAATAGTATTTTTATGTAAATTAAACTTGTTAAAAGTTAAAAAAATATATTGCGTTAAAATAAATTTTAAGATTATAATGATATAAAATAATTGTGATAATTTTAATTACATAGGTTACATATCTTATTAAGTCCTAGTTAAATTTTATTTCCGCTTCACAGGAAAGGTTCACGTATGCAAATTTTACGGGTGTGGACGAAACGACAAGTTTAATTATCTAGTAATGAGTTTGCAAGGTAAAAATCTTGCTGATCTACGCCGTGAATCACCCAAACAGTTATTTTCATTGTCAACAGCAATTCGGATCGGATTACAAATCTTGAATGCTATTCAGGAAATACATTCTATTGGATTTTTACATCGTGATATTAAGCCTGTTAGTTTTTTTATTTTTACAAAATGTAATATTTTCGTAAAACAGATGCAATATTTGTTATCATTGATAATGAAGAAATGGAAATGAATTATTATCATTGTCACATATGCTTTTGTCTATCGATCGATATTACTGATCAAATTTTTAGTCAAATTTTGCAATGGGTCGAACAAATGCCACAAGTAAAATAGTTTTTATGCTTGATTTTGGTCTTGCAAGACAATATCTCAATGCAAAGGGTGAAATTCGAAGTCCACGAGTTGCAGCTGGTTTTCGAGGTACCGTACGATATGCTGCTGTTTCGGCTCATAAAAATAAAGTGAGAGAATTTTTAATCTTTAAATTCTATTCCAAAACATTTTGAGTGCCTAGACATAAATGAAACAAAAATAAAAATTAATATAAAATAGTAACAATAATGGAAATATTGATTCATCAAATTAGACTGTTATTTTGCTTTGGTTTAAAATTAGTTTAAAATTGTTAAAGAAACACAAATGTTTGAAATTTTGCGAAAAGTTTAAAATTTTCATTCAAAGAATAAAAAATTATTATATGCTTGAATTTTGTTCAACGTAAAAGCTTTTTGAAGATTTCAAAATTTTTCGATAATTTGAAATATATTTAGGAAATGGGTCGACAAGATGATCTATGGTCATTGTTTTATATATTAGTTGAATTCTTGAAGGGATCATTGCCGTGGAGGAAGATTAAGGTAAAAATTGCACTCAGTTTAGGAAGATTTTTTGTTCCAATTCAATTTCACAAATTTCCTTGCAATATTGAAGTAAATTTTGTAAAAATAATCGAAATGGACAGTTAATTACTTTGAGTCGTTAATGAAATTACGCGGCAAACAGTAGACGAAAAAATGAATTCTTCATTAAAAAGAAAAAATTATGGCGCTTTTTTTCGAAATCACAGAAGTAATTTCTGAAAAGAAAATTTTGCAGTTAAAAAATTTCCTTTCAAAACTATAAATTTAAATTTGGAAGAAATGAAGCCTGAAAAAATGCTTCCTATTATTTAAAGTTTTTTTTCTTATTTTTAAACCGAATTTTTCATATTTAAATCGAAATTTTTTTCTTAAACTCATTCTCTTTATCATTTTCTCCCTATTTTTTTTCTCCCTATTTTTTTTTTGAAAGATAATAGTTATACTGTTTAAAATAAGACTTCTCGCTTGTTTCCTTCATTTTTTTTTCGCTTTTTTTAAACTTAAACAAACAACTGAAATATTGGAGTCGTTGAGATATTATTCATCTTTTTTTTAAAATAAAAATTCAATGTTCAAATAAAAGTTGTTTAGTTTAAAAGGAATTAAATTACAGCTGTACAATAGCTTCTTAATCAATTTATCATCTAATTTTCTTTTCTCATGTTTTAATAAGTTTAAAAAATCTTTCTTTCGTTGTTGTTTTGGAATTTTTTTCATTTCAAATTATTTGAGATGGCAGATTATTGTGTAAAAAAAAACGAAAGTATTTCAATTATGATTGTTTTCTGAATATCTAGAAACCTGATATTATAAAAGCTGATTTGAAGACTGCACAATAGCTGATATGAAATCATTTGATTTTAAGTGGGAGAAGACCATCTCGCGTAAACAGGTTGAGATAAATGAAAAAAAAAATTGGATGATCAGATCGAAAAAAAATATTTAGATGAAAAATGGTTGAAAATAAAATGTAGAAATCAAGAATTAGACTAGAAATTGAGTAATTGAATAAAATTTGAGTAGTATTTTAATTATAATAGTAAGAAATGATTGAAAAGAGTAATAAATTTATTATCATGTTATTGTATGAATTATGAAAACGATAAAAAAAGAAGCGAAAGCACTTCTAGAATTTCCGATTGTTTTTATTTTTCATTTTTTAATAAAATTAAAATTTATTCAAATTTCATAAATAATAGATTTGAAGAGAAGGAAAGAAGCTAATGATAAGTATCTGTTCAGGATGAATTTATGACACTGAGAAAATATATTTATAAAATTTTATTTATATTTTAAATAAAATTCAATTTAGTTATCCAAGTTTTATTTCATTAATCAATTGGACATTTATTTTCTATTATTATCAAAGCGAAATTCATACTGTATGAATGAAAATATAAATAAATACTTTAAAGTAAGAATCAGAAATAATTATTTGCTTTATATTCGAATAATTCTAAAAAGAATAAACAAATTCCTCGAAAATTATTTGAATAATTAATTTCCTGCTTACGATAATTGTTTATGAAAACTGATGTTCAAATTGCGCCAAAAAAAAAAAAAAATGATTGAACGATAAGTGGACGAAAATGAAGAATAAATGGCTCAAATAATCTTTTAGAACAGATGTTTGCATTGCATAACAAGAAGCTTAATTTAAGCTTCATATTTCCCTTTTTTTCCTTTTTCCACATTGGAAAATGACTTTTAATTGGAATGAAATGAGAAAAGATAAACAACGCCGAAAAATCATTTGATTAATTATTCATCTTTTTTTTTTTTATAATTAGCAATATTGATTTAATAATAGAGATAATCTGAAATATTCATTCATTTTATGGTTACCTAAAATGACTACTTTGCATTAGTTTTTTCCGGATTAAATGGAATGAATAAGCTAACATAACATCAAGAAACTTTAAAATGATTAAGATGAAATAGAAAAACAATATAGAAATATGGCGAGTTGTGGAAAAAACTGGAAAAGTTACCCTTTAATTTGTTAATTAATTTGCTTAGATTAATCGACAAGTTGATTATTATTGTTCCAGTGAGGATATGAGATATTTTCAGGATAAGGATGAAGTTGGTCGAATGAAGGAAGAAATAAATTTAAATGTACTGTTAGATAGTTGTCCAATAGAACTGCATGATTTCGCGGCATATCTGAAAACACTTAGTTATCCGGATGAACCCAATTACGGAATGCTGGAAGACAATCTACGAACTATTATTACTCGGTAGAAATTTAGCATTATTTTATGCATTCTTTTTTGTTGGAATCTAAAAATTAATATTTTGATAGTTACAATTTATATTTTCAGGTATGGCATAAATGCTGACGAGCCATATGATTGGGAAATTAATTACGAAAATTTTGGTCCAAAAGCTCGCTTGAATGGTTTGTTACTGTGGTTTTTACATTAATTACTTAATTTGCAAAATTCAAACGTTTTGCAAAAAAATATACTTTTTTAGTTTCATAAAATTATTCTGATTATTTTGGTTCCTTCACTTCTAACTAATTAACTCATTAATTAACCCAAAATTAATTAACCCAAAACAGATATGATATATCTATAATCCTCGTAAAACCGAATTTTTTTGATACAATAATAAAAGGATGCCTTTTTAAAATATTTCAGATGCACTCTGGAAAAAGTTATAATATTTAAAGGTTGGATTATTTTCAGGTACAGTTCCAACACGAAATCGTTCACATACAACAGCATTAAAAGATCGTTTAGTCGAGGACAAAAATAAGTAAACAATTTCAATTTCCATTTTATTTTTTTGTCAGAAAATTAATCAATCAATGCAATAAACTTATGAGCCTAATTCATGGATACATAGTCAAATGTCATCATAATAATAATTTAATTACTGTGATTACCTCGTATTATGACAATCTTTACCTTCTTTTGTTTATGACTCTTATCAATGGGTGATATTTTACAGAACTAATAGTATCAGATAGGTAGCATATTTATGGAATCAATTGTACATGATTTATGAAATAAATTACTGAGAAATACATGCAGTTCGAAGATGGAAAGAATTTCATTACCGAACAAAAATTATCAAGACACTAAAATGATTCATCATGCCTAAAATAATATTAATCGAATTGTTTTCATAATTTTTTAATGGTTGTATGAATAATTGTTTTCATAATTTTTTAATGATTGTATGAATAATTCGTAAAGTATTAAGTATGTAACGCTTTAGCAATTTTTTGAATGAAATTTAAATTTGAAAAATATGAAAATTGATAATCAGACAGAAATTTTATCATATTTAAATTTCAGAGGATTGGACACTCAAGCACCAATTACAATGGCTGAAGAAGATGATGAACATGATCAAACTGGTCATCATGTCAAATATTCTCCCAGTGCAGAAAAAGACATGCATGATAAGCCCAAATACAAACGTCAAGAATTTATGAGGTTTTTCATTCATTGAATAAATAAAATATTTTAAATTTAAAATTTTAATTTTTGATTAGTTAAGGAAACAATCTCAAACAAATGGCAACAAGTTTTTTTTTTAAGCAGCTTTTGAATAATTTAAAGAAGAGCCAGATTTTTCTCAAATCCAGTACTTCGTACTATATCAGCCATATGTAAAAATAAGGAAAACCTATTATCTAAAAGTCTTTAAATATAAGTGTTTGATCTTAGATTACACATGTTTCATTTCTTTTACCAGGCCTAAGTATGGTGCTGTCAGTTTTGATGTGATAGATGCGGTAAATGCAAGGTTAGCTGCAGCAGCATCGGCTAGTGCTGGTGATACCGCTGATATATTTAAGAAACTACGAATTGAAACATCACTTGACAATGAAGTGAAGAAAAGCGGTGATGTTGAGGTTTTTTTCTCTTACATTATTTGATTTCTAATTAATCGACTAATTTTACATTTCTAAATATTTTTTCTGTTTTCTGATGATTGAGTAACTGCAAGAAGTTATTTGTAGCATAATCTCACTGGAATTTTGAACAGAAATGCTTTGAATAATTAATGGATAGATAGCAATGCAATGAGTAAAGATCGTTTGTGATGGTTTGATTTTTTTGAAAATGAAAAATTTGACTCGTTACAAATAGTGCATTATTTATAGGTAACATTTCAAATACCGCTTAATGCTTCGAAAAAAGCGGAGTGCCAAGAGAAGCCAAATCGGACACATCAAAAGCGACATAAGACGGTACCACCGAATACCACTGAAAAAAGCTTAAAGAACAATCGTTCACTGACGGTAATTAATTGTCATATCATGTATTTTTAAAATTCTCGATAAACTGAAAGAAACTTTCAAATGAATTATTTTCAAAACAAATTATAAGAAATTATTTAGAATATCTTTATATTCTTTTATACAACAAATAAATAATGTTCCAAAAGCCGACATATGAAGAATAGCCATACATATATTTCATACATCTCAAGTATGGAAGTGCCATACTGATTAAGTAAGTATTCAGTCTCAATTATTTAAGCGATTATTCAGTTAACTTCGATCAAAAATTTAATTTCATTTTTTTTGTCGAATTAGAAGAAAAATTTCCAAATCTTTTTTGTTGTATTCTATAGTTTCTTTTTGCTATGAATTAGAAGTAAATGGCATAATTGCTGTTTTTGTTATTTGTTTGTCAAAATTAACTAGAAAAAACCTTTGGAAAACTTTTCTTTTAGCGAAACAAAGGTTTTAATTTAAAATTTTTGATGCAAACTTAGAAATGACTGAATCCTAAAGATTCATATTTAAAATAACGTCAAATCTAATCTAATTTCATCGTTTATTACTGCTCAAGCATAATGTTTAATTTATCTTATTTTATCCTTTAGTGTTGTTAGGTTATTTTTTAATAAAATATAACTAATGAATATTAATCATCAATTGCTTGACTTATGACCTACTCATGAACAATTATTTCGTCGTCTTCTTCGTGGCTTGGCTTTGTGAATGAAGATTTGAAGGATTTTAACCAAAGTGTAATGAATTCATTGAGACACAGTGCAGTGAGAATAACGGGCTCATTTTGCCCATATACATGGAATAATTTGATTTTATTTTTTTTTTTTAAAGATGGAATTTTTTAAATTCCTTGTTCGTTGACAATATGCTATTATTATTTCATATATTGTGACATATTTTAGCCACAATTAAAAAAAAATTTTGCTTCTTTTGAAATCCCTCTAACCTGTTATTTTTATTTTTTGCTTACTATTCTAGCGTATTAATTTAATAATATTTCTTTAATTTTTTTTTCTTTTCAAAATCTTTAGATGATACTTACTTTTTATGAAATTTAGAAAATTTTCAAAACTCTAAACATTTTTACAGTATTCGAGCGGAAAACGCTGCAGCAGAAAAATGAATGATGCGCCATCAATGGTTGAGCAAACGTTTGCGCAAGCGGATTCAGAAACCGGTGTTAGCAGTCATCTGAAAGCACCAACAATTATCAGTCGATGGCACGGTATGTATGTGTATGTGTGTGTTTCTGTGTTTGTGTCTTTGTATGTCTGTTAAAAATTCCGATTTAATAATTTATTTTATTTTAATTAATTCAAAAAATTTAATTAAAATAATACTATCAAAGAGCGGTCGTTTGTGTTGGGAAGATTTTATCAGTTTTTCTTTCTTTCTTTCAACAGTATTAGGTATAACTGATAATCACTCTACAAGAACTAAGAAATATTTTATCCAGAAATTTCATTTCTTTTCCGATTCATAAGAATTTAACGGGTCAGAAGTGGAAAGAAGAGAGATCATTCTCTTATCTGCATAACAAAACGAAATAATTTTTGATCTGTCAACAATGAAATATATTTTTAGACGGATGGCATTAAAATGAAAACAAAAGACAGAAAGCTTTCCGGAATGCTCTTATTTTTCTTTGCCTGCTAATGTTTTCAACATCCGCATGCATATTAAAATTCATTTCTAATATTTGTTACTTTCCGGTTAACTAAAAGAAAATTTCAGCTAATTTATTATACATTTTCAATTTTTCCTTTAGCAAAAAAAACAATCAATTTAAACTTGATTCTTAGCTTTTAGAAATATTCTCACATTGCAGTTCTATTTTTAATTATTTTATTTATTTGTTTGTTTATTTTTTCTTCCAGGCTCATTTGATGAATCTTATGGCGATTGTGAAGCAGCGACAAATGTCGATTGTTTACGGATGGAAAAATCTGATAATAGCGGAAGTAAACATTCACCGTTAATTGGAAAACGTTCTTCAGTAGCTGGATCACCACTGCCACCACCGCTCCTTTGTTTGTTCATATTTCATTTTTTATAATTCATTTTAAAATTTAAATCCTTAGATTTTTGAAAATAAATTCTCTTCATTTCCAATTGAAATTTAAAATTTTGATTATTTTATAATTTACTTTCATTATAGCACGGTGTAGCGTAAATACTACTGATGCAAAAAATGCTAAGCAAATGCCGGTTTCTACAAGTTCCAATTTGACATCACACAATTTTCGTTTATCCACAGCAGTAACAACCCATGAACCAGTTTTAATCTCAACCTTACCTTCGGTAACATCTTCGGTATCACCAGAATTAGCCGTCACTCCTTCCATTGCTCGGGCATTATTTACTACTCCTCAAATTACCACAACAACAAAACGAACCTTTCAACCACTATTACATGCAATGGCACCAACCAGTTCAACTGTACAGTCAGCATCAGCTTCATTAATGATGCATTTCAAAAATCTTGTAAATGTTAGTTCAAGATTTTATCACTAATATCATGCAGAACTTATAGTGATCCAGAATTAATGTCAAATGAAAATAATGGATGCATGTTGAAGATAGCAAAATTTCTTTCTCTTTTAAAGTTTCAATTCATCTTATATTCCACTATTAAAATGATATTTGGCCTTTTTGCGAAATTAGCCAAGCAGATTGGATATTTGCTTTTAATATACGAATTTCATTCGGTATTGTTTTACAGACATTCAATTCACTTGCGAATAGCACTGGGGCTGCTGATATCTGTCCATCATCATCCAATGCTTCTAGTCGTCTACACAAATCTAAACGCTCCTCACTGAATAATAATGTAATTTCATTAGAATCGAAGAATTCTGCTACACAAGCTAGAACTGATCGTAATTTTAATAACAATAGGAACAAAGAAACTACAACAAACTCGAAGGATTCCAAAGTTGAAACTTTATTGCAGGTAATTTTACTATTTATTACTAGATTTTTGCTAAAACATTACTTTCAATTACTTTTTAACGTTATGATATGAAATAAGAAAGTTTTTTTTTGGAAATTTTTCATTGTTTTTTTTTTTCAATTTGCAATTTTAGACAAATAATAAAGTTGATTATGAAAAAGAGCTACGACGACAGCGACGTTGGCGGAGACGATCTGTAGGTCAGGAAACATTTCCAAATAATCAGGTTATCATTTTCAAATGTATTCCTTGAAAAAAATTTAATTGAATTAAAAGATTGAAAAAAAAAATTTTCACATATAAATGTCATTATCAATTTCACTGATAGCAATTTGTTTAGCCAATATGGGGAAATTCAGTACGAGATCTTGAAACAAATGAGCGAATTGGGAACACTGATGCGGCAATAACAACAGTTGCAGTTAAGAAAAGTATTAGTGAAAAACATCTTTTTAATAATGGTATCGAAGTGACATCAACAATGGATGGAAGTAATCAAGCTATGCAAGATGCTAAATGGCATATATTTAACTTGAGGTTAGTTAGTTCTTAATTACAATCATCAATAGGACTGTCCTTTTTGGTCACTAGATTATTTTTAATTTAATTATGGATGAATTTTAAAAATATCTGGAACATAAATTTTTTACTGATAAAAAAAATTGTTTGTTTTTAAGGAACAATTAAAGTATATTTTTACTTATCGCTAAAGTAAAACACTGTAATTAAGCGTTCATTAACAAAGTTGAAGAATGCAATCATCATGAATATGTCTTCCACTTATTTTACTTTTCAAGTTTTTTTTCTGATTATTTATTTATGCTAATAAGCATAATGCTATTTTTAGACGGAAAAGGTATCAATTTCTTGGATTAACACCACCAGTAGCACGCACAGCTATGCAATCCTAAAAATTTGATGATTCGAACGGATACGCTATTCCTTAATACAGGATTTTGATTGTTACAGCACTGAAATATCTACTGTTGCCTGTTTCGATTAAATATGTATAAAATTTCTTTTATTTAGGTTTTTGGATGATCCACTGATACAATCGATTATTCGTTAATTGTAGCAGTAATGAACTTATCATTTGATTAATTCTAGTATGAAAGATTAAATAATAGTTTCAGAAATTCCAAATTTATCAATTATTAATAAATTTTTAAAAAAAAAAACAATCCACTGTAACTGCACTTCGTTTGTTGATGAAAAGATTGATCAGAAATATAAATTTTGCAAAATAATTTTTAATTTCAATATTCATTCATTCTATTACTATTGATAGAGACAATTCCTTGAATATTTTTTAAAATTTTTCTGCTTGATTTTTTTTTTCAGAAAAAAATTTCTTTCGAAAACAATTAGAAAATTTTTGAAATTTAACATGAAATTTTAATTGGTGCAATTTGTTAAAATGCTCAAACGCACTTTATCTTGTCTGCTCATACAGTATGATATGTATTGTCATTTTTTTGTTTATTTGAGAAAGATGAGCATTATAACGGGATATTTTGATAATGATAATTTATTATGATTAATAAATGATCTTATCAGGTGAAAATGATCATCCATTGGTAATTATTCTCCTTTTTCTAGTCATTTATTATTGCAATATTTTGATATGTTTTCATCTTTTTTTCCTAATTTTTTTGTGTACAAATATTTTTGAAATGATTTTGATATATGACATGATGATTTTTTTCATCGGAAAAAAGAAAACAACCATTACTTATTTTAATGGTAATTAATCGTACAAAATGTGACAATGATCTAATGATAACAGTTCAACTGACATAATTTATATTTGTTTGAAGCAATAAAATAATGTCAACATGTTTTTTTTTTGTCACTTTTAATACAAAATAAAAGTTAAAATTCATTTCGACAAATGTACTTTGTAATATAAACATTAAACGATTAGAATTCGAAAAGCAAGATTGAAATTAAGAAAAAGAGTTGTCAAATTAAAAGATAAAACGGTGAATTTTATTTATCGTTGAAATGTTTGATAGAGAGAGATGATCAAATTTAGGTTAAAGTTACTTTTCATATGATTGATTTGGCCAATATTAAAGTCCAAGCATGATTTCTACATAAAAGACTATTAAATTCTTGGAGCATTTGAGAAAAATTATATACGTTTCTTTGGCTTAGATTAAAATTTACGATCGAATATTATCTTTGGTTTATAAAATGAATTAAATTTCACAATCATAGCATTTATCATGTTAGAGCAGAAGAATTTAAAATTTTTGTATTTTACTTATTTTTCAAATTATTTGGTAATTCATTTACAATTTGATACGCCGAATCTGAGTTTATCACTTCAATTCGTTGCATTGATGGTCAGTCGATTTGAGAGGATCAGTTGAAGTTGACTTTGACCGATATTGCTTCATCGTAGCTGCACTCAAATGATCAATGAGATTAGCTATTAGTATTGTCCATGCACGACATGAACCAGGAAAACTACGTACGCAATTCTGAATTTTTGACAAAAATTTCATCAATTGACTTCTATCGAAGTAAATTAAACTATAAATTCGGTTAAAAAAGTAAATTTTCTCTTAAAATAATAAATAAATTTTAAAATAGTGGCATAATTAAAATTTACTCCATCTAATCCATAAAAAGAGCGCTTATTACTGCTAATAGAAATATTCATACGATCAAATTACATCAGTAAAATACAAAAAATTCAAAGAAATGGCTCAGTCGCAGATCGTGATATTTATTGACATTATTTTGTATGGTAATAAATTTTAATTTTTTTTCCTGTTTTTTCTTTTTAAAAAAAAACTAATTTCAGCTTTGTTTTGAAAGTTGAAATTTTTAGTTTGTTTTTTTTTACTTCTAGTTTGTTGACAAAACTTTTAAAAAAGTAAATTTAACTCTTTCTGCGTAAATTTACTAAAATTTGAAAAAATCAAATTAAATCTGTACAGCCAAAGCATCGATCAATTCCACACCCAAATAATCCCAAAGTTCTTGTTGAAAACCATATTTCGTTAAATTATAATGACATAAACCTGGAAGTAAATTCAAAGTTCACCACTTTTTTCTCATTCAGTTATACATTAATAACTTAGATTCAAACCAATTTTATTAATATGTCTGAAAATATCGTTAGAATTCGTATCCAATGATCGAATTATTTGACTCATTAGTGAAATAAATAATTGTGAATGATCATGCAATGTTGCGATTGCCCGACGTTCCGCGATACCATTAACAAATGCCGCATTATAAAAGATATCACGAAGTAGCTTGTTCTTCTGCAAATTTTGCAATTGTATTTTGAAAAAATTAAATATATAAACAAGACATATCAATAATACTTCAAAGGAAAAACGAAGCGAAGTTTATGAATTTTAAAAACTTTATAGATTATAAAATTTTGAAAAGGACAATAATATTTTATGAATGCCTCATTTAAACGACTGAAAAGTTCGTCCATTATAGCACTGATACCGCAACATGCTGAATGCGGTGTGCTGCATAATTTGCTCCAAGTCACTTTTAAAGCAACGGTCTGTTGATGAATTAAACCCCATTTGTTTCTCTGAAATATTCAGAAATGAAAAGTATCGGCGAAAATTTAAATACATTGAATTTGAACCTAATAAATAAAATTTGATATCTAGAAATAAAATTTACGGAATATTTTAATTTGAAACATATTTAAATAACTTAAAAAGAGTTGATATCATCTTTTCCGTTACTTATGTCTTATTTAATGGCAAAAAATTAAACGTGGCTGATAGTAAAGCATACATCGTTGTAAAAGACGGATCCGCATTGATTTATTTGAGATGCTGATTCGGAACTATTTCCTTCATTGCATGATAATGAATTTGACACGAGCCTATCATTCATTAAATTTTTTGATACGGAAGTTTGATATGTTGTTGAATTTTCGTTTCGATTTTTCTGAGATTTTTTGGATTTTTTCTGCAAGACGAAGATGCAAAAAGTGCTCAAACAGTGATTAAAAACTTTACAATTTTTAAAAAATATAGAAAGAATTTTATGCTCTGAAAATAAATTTCAATTTTCTTGGCAAATTTACAAAAGTGCTTTAAATTTCATCAAAGTTGAAAAATTAATACTTTAGTAACAAATTTTCAAAGAGTGATAAGTTTTGTCCAAATTATTGATAATAAAATTTTTGCAATGTATTTAATAAGTTAAGTGATCAAGGCAAGGTGACAAATAACAATTTGTGATATTTGATATTACATTAAAATTTGCACCTTATCACCGACAGCGCTTTGTCTAGCCTTAAATCGACCAGCAATAATCATTTAAAATAATCAGCGTCCAACAAATTATGTGAAAATATGCTGGAATGATAAGAATTAGTAATTTGAAATTAATTATATAAAATCTAAAATATTCTACACAAATCATTAAAAAAACAATAGACATCCTAAAAAAAATCTTTGGCTATAAGAAGAGGTAATATCATTGCAAGGTTCAAATAAGACCAACTACATCAACGCAAAATTTCAAGGCCTTATTTGGCTTACAATATTGATCACTACGATTGATTATGACTGATCAAGAAATCACTAGATTTTTTCTTTTTTTTTTGCAAAACCACAGAAGTTAGACAAATATAAAACAACTTATAAAAAACATTTAAATGACAATGAAAATTAAATTTCAATACTTTTAATAAAAGAAATAAGAAATATGACTATCGCGTGTGATACCTGTACAGATTGCTATTCACTGCGGATTATCTTAAATGAAAGGAACTAACAAGTTAAAAAGCTTTTAAAAGCGAAAAAGTATATGAATTTTTATCGGTTTACAATTTGATGAATTAAAAAATGATGATTTTTTTTTCGATTGTATGTTGAAAAACCATCAGCAGTAATTTGAAAAAAGTATGGCTTTTCCAACTGAATCAGTCATTAAGTAATTATACATCTTTCTTTCGACTGTTTATTGTTTCAAAATGAAATTTCAACAAAAATTACTTTATTCAATGCTGAACTTCCGGGATTTCAGGATTCAATATAAGTGAGAATGGATAGTTCAAGAAGCTTATCTTATCGTAAAATTGAATCATTTCGTTAAATTTCAGCAGAAAAAATGCAATTTATAACAGAAGTTGATGTGAGAGATTCAAAAAACAGACAGAAAATTGAGATCGAAGAAATAGATCCATCCATCAATTGAACATTACTCATCATATTGTTTTGACATGCAAATATGTCATTTCATGTTTGAAAATTTAAAATGTCACAGCAGAGTTTAAAATGAAATTATTCATCCAACTGGTGCACAGTGACGGAAATTTACCATAATTCTCAAATAATTAGTTATTCTAGTTACAAAATTGTCGATGTACAATAGTTTTTTAAATATAAAAGCATATGAATGCTGTATATGTTGATGAAGTATAATTTTCTGACAGAAACATTTGCATAAATTGCATTCATTTTATTTTTAAATAATTTTCGTAAGTCCATATTCAATTAAAATATGCAATTGATGCTTTTAGAAAGTGAAAATTAATGCTTTCCAAAAATTGCTCGTTGCTTCACGTAGTACGACATCTAACTTAAATTTTCAATGAGGATTGTAAAGAAGTCAGTAATTGCAAATCGGAATACTTTTTAAAAGAAATTTTTATGTAAGATGCTGGAATTATTTGTCTTATTCCTATTAATTTCATGATCAAAACTTACTTGAATATGCATTTAACACATTGTTTTTTACAAATTTGATTTTTAAATAAAATATTAAGAGAGAGGAAGAAAATTTATAATTAGCTAAATTCAAGATGTTGTGAAAGCGTTTCAAAATAGAAATTGAAATTTAAAACCTAGAAAAAATGGATTGTAATATTAATAAGAATTAACACTAAATTTTAATAAATTAATCCCTCATTTTCCTACTTGCATAAATTCGCAAGAAATGCAGCAATGTATTTGCATAATGAACAAAATTTACATTTACCACTTAATAAAACCAAATGTTATTATTGCTAATTCTGCTTCATTATTCCGATTTTATTCCGATTTTCTAAAATGATTGAATCAAACATTTTTCAAAATGTCATCACAACGAACTGTTGAAATGTAAGTCTTTTTATATGAATAAAGTTGCAATTTTACCATTTGAAATTATTAGTTTTGATTGAATTTTTATTATTCTATGACAAGTTTCGCAAATCATTTAGTTCATTCGTAGCTTTAATATTTTAATTTAGGTCAAAAAGGAGAATTGATAATTTCTCATGGTAATACTTGCTTATTTTTAATGAGACTGCATTCATAAAATGTCTTTCTGGCACTAAAATTCTCACTTTGTCATCAATTCGAAAAAATGATTTTTTTCTTTCATATTTAGATCACTGGTAAGATTTTCGATAGATATATTTCATAAAAATATCCATTCGTAGCTGTTGATCAAAATGATCAAATATTTTTGTTTATTGTACGAGTAAATTATTTACAAAGCATTATTTTAAAGTTATTTGCGAAGGAAATTTCACAAAAATTAAATTATTCTTTTTCATAAGTAGAGGATGAAATGCACTAGTAGATTTTAAAAGAATTAAAATTTTACGCAATCATTTGGAAGAACATGAAGAATGATATTTGGACGACTGTTTTATTTAAGAAAAGCTAAGTTTGTAAGAAATCCCCAGTTTAAAAGGGCTAATTTAATTGATTTCAAGCCTATTCATTGTTTTATATTAATAAAAAAGAGCTATAAATTTATTTTAATCATCAGAGCATTCTTTTTTTAATGATAAAAATAATTGAAAATATTGATCAAACCTTTTTTAAAAATGACGGTATGATAATTGAAGAAATAGCAGTGCTGAAAATTTGATTCATTTAATTGTTTTTTTTTTTTTTGACGTTGCTGAAACTTAGTAATTTTATCTTTTTTTCTGCATAACTTTTAAATTCCTTTAATTCTTATACTTGTGATTTTCAAAATGATGTTAATTAAAATGAAGTTAATTGCATTTGTTGTAATTTAAACATCATTGTTTTTTTTTTTACTTCGCGGATTTTTTATAGTTAACGTTAAATTATATTTTCAACTATTAATTCCTTTTTGTGTTAGTCAATTAATTATTTCTTTTGTGCGATTGAATTAAACAATCATTCCAATGTGTTTGCATCGTTATACGGTTTCTAAAACTAATTAATTTTCATGTTTGATTGGAATAAGAAGTAAATGAAGAAGAAGAAGAAGAAAAAGAAGAGGCAAATGAAGAAGAAGACAAACAGGACTAGTAATATTCAGGTCAGCAACATCCGTAACAGGAAATGAATAATGCCAACAATATTCAGCTGAGAAAAGATGTCACGGATTAATGGATCACCAAAACAATATCGGAAGAGGAGAGAGAATGAGAGATCCTACATTTCGAAAATTTTCTAGGAATGATGGTGAAGAGGGCTGGCGTTGTTGTTATATAATATCGTTAAAGGTGGAATTACATCGTAGTGGTAGTAGCACAGTAGAAAAGAGTAGTAAATTCGCAACAAAGATTTTCTCAAAGATGATCATGTATCATCATTTATCCATCTACAATAATCGACGATATTTTTTGGCTAATATCATTAGCTGCTGCATATTGCTAATTGCAACAGGAGAAACTACTGCAATTCAAGAAACAGTACCAGCTGTTCGAGTGGTACGATTTCAGGTGGATTATCCGAATGCATCACTTGAAAGGATCCAAAAAGTACCAAAATGGAATGTTATCATGCGTAATAGCCTCCTTGCTTCTCTACGTTTCATCAATAAACACTGGTTAATTTGTGGTGGTTCAAAATCTGAAAAGTAAGTGTCTTTTAAACAAAGATCATTTTAAACTAATCGTGCATTTAGACTATATTTATATTGTCATTCTAGGTGATATGTGTAAATTATATCTGTTTTCATATTCCTATGTTAAAAAATTATTTGGATTTCATTTTGACTAGCTTGAAATAAATCGCTTGTTTTTCATAAGGTTTTTTTTATTAGACTTTTGGTATTTCTGAAATATTTTGCAGCGTCTAGTAATGTCCTAGAAAAAAGATGTAATTAGTTAATTATATTTTAATAATAAGCCCTGTTTCATCGCAATCTACTAATAAATAGAGTTAGTGTAGAGATAATAATACTGAAAACCTAGAAATAGTTCATCTCAGGATATCACTATATTTTCTAATGAATAGTAAATTGTTTACGTTAAGGCTAAATAAAATTAAAATTGAAAATTTTCTCCAACAGTCAATTGCCCTTCCTTTTTCTCTTTCTACTATTCACACTTGTCCACATCATTTCAATTCATTTTTGATAAATGATTAATAGAAGTTATTGATTTCTTCTGCAACATAAACTCTACTGCCACAATGATCAAGATAGAGAAATTTGAATTACACCTGACATTTCAATATTCAAGTTTAACATTGCACATAAAAGTTTGTCTTACCTGTTCTTGAGATTATTCAACTATTCCAAAAAATGATATTATTCTGGCATATTATCAATTGCAAGATATGTTAAGATAGAATGACGTACTAAACAATTCTTACTTAAATTACTTACTTTATTTTAAAACAAATTTTACTCAATATGTCATTTTTTTTCTTTTTTTAGCAACCTACCTTAGATCGTATTTTTATTAAGCATTTAATTCAGCGCTATTTATTAACATTATAAGATCCGATGTTCAAAAGTTTTCGTTTAATTTTCTCTAAAAAAAAAAATGAAATTTTTTCGGAAAAAAAAAAGAAATTTTTTCGGAAAAAATTTTGATAAATAAAAAGAAAACAACTTTGATGAATTTGACATTCACTTTCCTTTTGTTTCTCTCAAACGAAAATGAAAAAAAAATTAATCAGTGCTGTAATATGAAAGAGTGTTAAAAGAAGAAGAAAAAAGAGAGAGATGAAAATTTAAAATTCATCCCAATTTCCCATTAACGATTAACAAACAACAATAAAATGAAAGAATAATTGAAAATGTTTTGGTTAAAATAGTGAGTAGATTTTTGTGAAATTCTTTTAAAAAGAAAAAAACTATTTATCCATTTTCTAAAAGACTGAAATGATAAGAAAAAAAAGAAGGGAAAGAAAGGGAGAGGGAGAGAAGACAAAAATTGAACAAGAAGGATGAAAGAATTAGTTAATAGTAATAGTAAATGAGTCCAATACAAATAAATATAATCGCCATTTTTGGATGTAATTTCGAAACTATTTTTCATCTTTTTATTGTTTTACGATTGAAATTAAAAATCGTTTAGAAATTGTCATTTAACCATAATTTAATTACAATATTATAATGAACTATTATTATGATACCGCAACTGAAACTGTAAACTAATCAGACCGTACCATAAATGAATACCGCATTTAAATTACACAGTTATAACTATATCAAAAAAAAAAAAATGAATAGCACTATGCGATTAAAATGTTTCTGATTATACTGTAATTTGTCTTCTTGTCTTGTCTTCCTTGTTTTCCAGCTAATCTTTTCCTGTCACGACAATATCATTTAGCAAAACGACAGTTTTATTGTAGCAAACTGGTAATCATTCATTCACGATTCATTGAAAGATTTGAGAGCAAAGGAAATTACTGGAAACAATTGCGAAAAATTTATTTAAATTTAAATTTATAGAGTAAATTTTAAAATTCGTTCGAAAGCAATGATTTTGCTATTTTTGAAAAATGAAAAAAGAAGCACAAGAATATTTAAGACGAAAAAACAATGATACACAAGGGAAATGTGATTAAAGTAAAGAAGATCTCGAAAAGTTTTAGTATAAAGAAACAGTAAGAGTATGAGAAAAAAGGGAAAAGAAGAAAATAAGCAAATTTTGATATTGAAAGTCTCTTTTAAAATTGTTCCATTTAGAAGTTTCAATAGAAATATCGATGAACAGTTCCGCTATTTTAAACGAAATACTGTATTTCAAAGCTTTAGAAAATGATAAATTTAGAAAAAAGAAGAAGTTTTGAGGGTTTGTAAATGAAGTGGAAATATTTAAATTAACAAATGCAATCTTATTCCTCGTTAATTAATTAAACCAAATTTAACCGTGAAGTAGAAGTGAGAAAATTTTCAAATCAAACTCTACTTTTTTTGTTAATTAATTATTCTAATTTAACAACTATGGGAAGATAATTTAATCTTTGATTTTTTATGGCAATCTGTGATTTAAATTTCGCTGAAATTTTGTGAAATGCAACTTTTTACTTAACATTAAACATAATAACAATGTTATTTTCATAATAATAATGTTATTACCAAAGGAATTTCCTTATGGTTTTAGCAAAGAAAAAGCCACGAGGGTAATATATGTAACATTAAGCCGTTCAATTTTTAAGCCGTTTTTTTAACCAGATTAAGCTGCTCAACCTAGTCAATTAATTAGTTCAATTTTTCAATATGGTCGTATCCAGCTGGCTGCTCAGCATCAAACAATTAAAAATATAAATTTTCTGCCTGATTTACAAATCAATGAAATATTTTTTGAAATAAAAATTTCTTGCACTCAATTATTTTGAAATTACATCTGTAACAGTTGATTTATTCACGATAAAATGATTTTACAAAAAAATTCTTGAGTTTTTGATTTATTGAATAAAGTTTTTGAGTTCCTTTTTTAACTTTCTAGTCTTTTTTTCATTCGAACCAGAAAATCTCATTAAATAGATTTATTAATTGTTTGTTTATGGATGAGCTGTTATTCTAAATACACAGAAAATCTCATTAAATAGATTTATTAATTGTTTATTTATGGATGAGCTGTTATCTCAAATGCCATGACAAATGACATTCTGAATGAAAAAATTTTCTTCAAATTGCGAGGCCTTTTAGTTTTGTTATGAAGTCGAGATTTTCGATAAAACTGAAAAAGTATTTTGAGATTAGTTATTTCCATAATTTCATTGAAATTGTTCATTCATTTTTTTAAAGAAACAAATTTCTTTCTCTCAATTTATAAAATTCAATCAGGCTGTCCAATGCAAATTTGACATCAATTTACGATAAAATTTCGTTTATTTTGAAATACATTAACATTGTGTAGAAGCAGAAAAAATTTCTGGTTGAAATTTAATAAACTATCAAATAGGTAACCTTCTGCAAAATTTCCTCATACATTTAAATAAAAAAGATGGAAAATCAAAATGAATTTTTTTGTTTTAAAAATTTTTTCCAAATTATACACGCCACATTTTCTCATTGCAATAATGAAAATGTTAAAATTCGTTGAAATTTTTTTTGAAATTGATTTTAGGTGCCTCATTCAATTAAAGAATTTTACATCATTTCTTGAAAATCCTACTATAGTCATTATTTTGTGACATGAATCATCAACCCATTTATAAGAAAAAATCTGTTTAAGAAAATTTGATGAAATTTTTGAATTTTCAAAAGTTTCAATATTCACGCATTCGCCATAGTGTCTATTTTGTTTCCTTAGCAAGAGAGGAAGATGAAAATTTCCTTGCAAGAAACAAAAAAAAATAAAAAAAAAAACCCGAAAAACGATGAAAATTCTTCTTTCTATGAGAAAAGCAAAATCTGTGTTTTGAATAATTAATTAAATACAAGCTATAAATATTACACAGATATTTTAAAATGGAATGAAATGATTGATGTAATTCATTTTCCTTCAGTAGTGACGTAATTCATTTTTCTTCAGTATATACTTATTTATATCATTTTTTCGATAAATATAGCACGATTCGTTTCGTTTAAAAATCCGACATTTTAATTTTGATGACTTACGATAATTAGGATTAAAATTGCCAATGGTCAGTCTTCAGAGAAAGAAAAAAATAACCAAATGATTGCATTCCATTCCGATAAATTTTGAGAATTCAATTAGTTTCGTGTCAATACAAAAACGAATTCGTAGAAAATTCATCCACTTTTTAAAAAAACCTCTCTTCCTCTCTCTCCTATTTTCTCCCTCTTTCAGTCTTATTTTGAAAAAAAATTAAATAATTATGTAGCATTTTCTATTGTAAAATTTATAATTACATTCTGGTTATAATAATTACTTTCTTTTTACAAAATTTTGTGCATTCAATAATTAAATTATTCAATCAATACGGTACGAATATAGCAGCAATTAAATTATTTAATTATATAGAATACAATAAAAAGAGTATGTTACAAGGCCAAAAAAAAAAAAAAAATGAGCTATCAAGCAGAGAAAAACGAAAAGACTGAAATTTTTAAATATTATACGCACTAAACAATTTATTTATTAAAGTACTATTAATTAGAGATTGATAGCACATTTCTTCAAAAATATCTAATTGAAGAATCATCATTAATGATCATTCCATCCTATCATTTATCGTCAATGTCAGAATGGATGTTAATTTTAGGAAAGTAAATGATTGTGGCAAAGTACAAGTGACTGGAGAAATTGTACAGCCAAATTATTACCGAATCAATGCAACATTCATTGCCGAAAGGTTAACATCAATTTTAAAGCAAAAAAAAGTTGACTGATTTGTTATCAAATTTCATCTTGAATTATCTTTTGCATTGTGATTGAAAATTTCTTAAATCGATCATACAATTCATGCAAGAAATCAATTGCAACTGTAATTTTCCACTAAAAGTTTGATAATTATTGTTAGTTAAAAGTCTAATGAAATTTTGATAATTACTAATATACAAATAGAATTCATAGCAATTCATTTGTGGAAAAACATTGATTGGATAAATTTTTATTCAGCTGTTATTTTTTATATATTAAATTAATCGATGTGAGAACAAATAATGAAAAATCTCCTTGACAAATTTTTTTCTTTCCTTTTTGAAATTTCAGAGATCCAATTCAAAATGTTAAAGTAGATGCAACATCAACAGTCTATGCAGTTATACAAATTGGTCTACGTGGTGGCATTTTTCAGTATACGAATGCCCTCAAAATACTTGGAAAACCATCGCAAACATTAAACTTTGATGAAGCATTCTTCTGCTATCGGGGCTCTACCCTAATCGATCAGGATAAATGCAGTAAGGATGATTTCCCGAGTAATTCTCGACCTACTGCTATACTATCATCACCTGCAACTAAAACTCAAAATGTCAAAAAATCATCCGCTTCCTCATCATCAATCACTTCTACCAATACTACTCCATCTTCATCTTCAACTGTTGACAACAAAAATGATAACTCAAGTTAATTCGCATAAATGATCATTGGATCAATAATGATTTATTGCTTTGCCATAAAATGATGATTGAAATTTGAAAATCTTGACTTCTTTTTCATTTAATTCAAAATTTGAAGATGAAATTACAGTGCAAATATTGATAATATGATCATTTTTAACAAATTGATAAGCATGTTAACAAGAATTTTATACCATATTACTTGTATTCAACTATAAGGGGAATTACTAATATATTATGTATCCCACATCATCATCTGATCACGGATCACTGATCACTAATACCTTTCCAAAGCAAAGAACAACGAAAAATGTTACATTGAATTGAACTTTGCTATTATTGTTTGTTGTCAGTTTGGAAAATTCAATTTTAAACAAATCAAGTTTTTATTTTAAAAGTTGCAAAAAAAAAGCAACACATTGCAACCTAATTTAAAACCTTTCTTTCATATATTTTTCATTTCTTTTTAAATCTAAAACAGTAAAATTCAAGTTATCAAAAAAAACAGTATCGGTCTAACAAGAACAATATCGGTCTAACAGGGACATCATTCCTGCTAACTTAATCTATCATTAACTCACATTCACTTTCTTATTCAGTTAATTACATGCCGATAATTAATTGATTAGCAATGATACTTACACATTGTGGTTACAAAAAAAAAAAAAAAAGTGTAGCTCATTTCAATGACTGAACGATCAATTAATCTATTAATATATTAGAGTTTTCAATGATTGAACGATCAATTAATCAATTAATATATTAGAGTATAAAATACTTGAATAATGAAGAAAATTTTGCTTTCATCAAGAAAGTTTTGCTCTTTGCTGGTCACAGTTAAAATATATTTCTCGTTTTTGAAGTTCATTTTGTTTGAAATGGAAATGGATGCATGATAAAAATGCTTAAAATTATATCCCAATACCACATTGCACATTGCATGATAAATAGGCCAATTAATATATTTCATCAATAATTAAAGCAATTAAAATAATTAAGTAAAATTAGTACGTGACGAATTTTTTTAACATTGATATTGAGCCTGAAATTGATTTAAAATTGCTAAAAGTAGCATAATTTCATTGATTCATTTAATAAGTCTAACTTTTTAAAAATAATTATCGAATTTCGCAGTCATTTGGAAAAAACTAAAATAGATTACTTTTTTTTGGTGATAATTTCATGGTTTTAATCATACAGCTGCAAATGCTTGCAACATAAAAATTGTTCGATTCGTTTCCTGAATCAATCGAAGGTATTTTTTCATTTATTTGGCCACAATAATTCATACTTATTTTAATTCTAACAAATTTCTTCACATCAGGCTATCATACTCAAATCAGACTAGTCCTTAACTCAAACTAGTCTGCAAAACATACGAAACAATGTAGATGATTGCACATGTTAACCTAATATTGCATGATTTTATTGGGCATGAAATAACCTTAAAAAATAGCAAAACTAATTTTTAAACTGATGAAAAAACATGAAATCAAACACAATTAATTAATTAGTCGATTAAAAAAAGTATTTAAGTTATCCTGAAATTATACTGCAACTTTCCTTTCTATGCACTTATCAACTGCTAGTAAAACTAGAAATGGTAAAAATTATTTTGAAAGTTCAACAAAAGTTTAGGAATATTTGCAGTGATTATTTTACTACCATTCTGTCAAATAATATCTCTTCAAATAGCAAATTAAATATTCAGCAAGATTGCAATTCCTCTTCCATAATTATTTATTACTTAATCAAATTTCATAAACTTTGTTATCCATAGTACTCTGCGAGCTTGGCCATTATCACAGCCTTCTATCAAATAAGTGCGAACTTTGTCCGCGAGGTTACTATCAATATCGATCCGGCAGACCACGATGTTACAAATGTCCTAATGGATATACGACACTAATCACCGGATCTATTAATGAAACTTCATGCATTGGTTTGTATTAATCCTCATTCTTTGGAAGTTTGAAATTTACTTTTACTTCCATTTTCAATTTTATCGCTATTCATACAAATTTAAAACTATCGAAGATTTTATTTCATTAGTTTACAGTAGAATGTCCTCCTGGCCATTTCCTCAACCAAATAACCAACAAATGTGAACCATGTGGTTATTTGGCTTATCAACCAGATCCAGGCTCAAAAGATTGCTTACCGTGTCCACAAAATACTGTCACTGTTAACATCAATTCAACTTCAATCGATCAATGTATCGGTAAAAATTTTTTATCAATACTTGCAATCAAAGCAGTAATGATGCTGTAGCAGTCAAATCAAGTAGTGAAAAGTCGAATATCTATTCTTCTTGCTGTTATGTTTTGAAGCATTTGTCAGAAATTATTAAACTTTTAAAAGTAATATAAAATAATTTTTTTTTTGCTAATTATAATCCATCATTTATTGGTTACAATTAAATGTTTCATTCATCCGATCTGTTTTTTTTTTCATTTCAGAAAATTGTCCAGCTGGCGAGGAACATTCATCTAATGGCACTTGTGTACCGTGTCAGCGCGGATTTTTCAAAGAACCGAATGATTTACTATGCCGACCTTGTGATCCGGCATTTATTACGGAATCGATTGGGTCAACAAGCGAGAAATCTTGCACATTACGTTAGTATTAATCAATGATCTAATTATTACTGAAGAGGAATCATTATTATTTTTGAAAGATTATTAATACGGAATCCTACTAATACTGATTTGATAAAACGATAGCAAATTAATAATGTAAACATAAAATTATTAACACCGAATTTCATTAAGCGATAATCATTAGTGCTTCTGAAATGAAATAATTTCAGCAAACTGTCAACAAGGACACTATTTAAGTTTCGATCATAAAAAATGTCTAAACTGTAGTTATGGTTATTATCAGGATGAAATTGGTTCCAATTCATGTAAAAAATGTCCATTCGGTACCACAACAAGGATTTTTGGTAATTACTTTATACGTAACACTAATAAAACTATTAGAAAGTGGTTATCTGAACTGGAAAAATACGATAAAAATCAGATTAATTAGAATCTGGGTTATTTTTTTTTCATTTAAGGTGCTACATCGGTCGAAACTTGTGTTTCAACGAATCAGTGTATAAGCGGCGAGCACAATTGCCATTGGTTGGCGGCATGTATCGATTTACCTGATCAAGAAAACAAGCCGACTTATGGCTGTCGATGTCAACCGGGTTTCGTTGGAAACGGATTTACCTGTACAGGTTAGTTCGATGTTCAATAAATATAAGTTGAAGAAAAAACGAATGATGATATAATCTGTTGATCTAATAAAGTCAGATGATTACTAATTAGAGACTAAAGTATTAATCAAACCATTAGTCAAATTGAATGCGATGATTTAACTCTAATTTTATTTATTAATAATAATATTCACATGCAGTGATTTGGTTAATCAGGCATTGTTTGCAGATTGTCCTGTTGGTTAAGCAATTGATAATAAACAAATGTTGACCTATTGATATTTACGAATGAAATGAAATTTGCAATACTTCATTCAGTTTAGCAGAACAAATTTGTATAGACATAATGATTGTTAATTATGTTGACTTAAACATATATCTAGGATAATGTTAACACTAATATTTAAGCAAAATAAATATTATTTCATTGCTAATGTCTCAATAAAAGAAGATATTTTTAATTTTTCAGATATTTGCTTAAATTTGTGCTATAATAACGCGAAATGTATAAAAACATCACGTGGCCTACCACGTTGTATCTGCAATCCAGGCTATCGTGGACTACGTTGTGAAATTAGAAAATAATTTGAATTTCTTTTATCGTATTTTACTTCGCTAATTTATTCGTTTTGTTTGTTTTTTGAGAAACTAGAATTATTTTCAATAAGATAAAATCAATAATTGGAAGTTGATGACTGAGTAAGTTATGATGTGATTGGAAATACTTTTAAAATTTAAAACAATATTTAGTTAATTTCAATCAATTCTAACTGCTCATATACACAAAAAAAAGAAAGGAAGTCAAAAATATTTGATATTTTTGTAAAAAAAAAAGTAAATGAAATATTAATTTATTCGTAACTAAATTTCAGAATGATTATTTATTTTTATGAAGACTAAATATTTAGTTATACCATATAGTCTGTAAATCAAATGAGAATAATTCATGAAATGTATTTATTCAGATTTTCAACATCATTAAAGTTTTTAATAAGATTCAGATGTGATTATGATGCGTATTATTAGTACCACTGCATTTGTCACTTACCATTTCATTTCAGTTCATTTGTTCTTAAATTCTTGTTATTTGAATTCACTTATTTGTTGAACTTGTTCATTGATTATTTCACATAAATCTTTTTTTGAGGAATAAAATGTTGTCGAAATTAATTATGCATGTGTTAAGAGAGAAACAATAAGCATTTTAATAATAATTAATGCAAAGAATACTTCGTACAGTTTTATTTTATTCAAGGAATTAAAATTCAAAATGTGGAAAAAACAATAATTAGATAATGGAACAGATCAATTAATTGTCATTTAATTAACATTCAACAAATAATTCTAGCTATTATTTTTTCTTTGCCAATAATCATTTTATTTGATTGAAAGAATTTATTGCAAAATTGAATGAGAATTTAGCCGTAATTTCAAACTTGCTTTTTTCAACTTAAAATATTTGCAAATTATCTTTTCCTTTTTGCATATCCATCAATCTTTAAAGCTTTTTTTTATAATTATCCTAATTATCTCGCGAATTATTATTCAACCTTTCAAAATATTCAAATTGCAATGAAACTATCAATTTATCAGCAAAATATTACCACTGACTGAATAAATCAGAATAGTGGACGCAGAATTTAATTAAAACTTAATTTTGCTTCTTTTTTTTGAAACAAAAAAACGTTTCATTTCATTTGAGGAATAAAGAAAGAAATTTATCAAGTTGTATTTAATAGCTATCATTCGATTATTTTAATTATTTAAGAGAAGAATAAATAACATTTAAATAACATGTTACCCATTTAAAGCAAAACAAGAAAAAAAACAGAGAAATTACATCAAAGAATGAAATTTCATTCATAAAGCAGCATTAAAACTAAAATGAAGAAAAAAACGGTACAGCTAGCGGATAAAAAAAGTGAACAGTTGACAGTTTACAGTTGAATTCTGCATTACAAATATAAAATTAACCTTTAAATTAAAATACCACCAGGTGTTTGTAGTCTTGAGAAAGCTATCGTCCTAGTAAAAATAATTATTCTTTACTTACTCAATGTAGCTAGGAGCGTGGAAAATTTATTTATTCATTTCTCATTTAATTAAAAATTTTTGTTAATTTTGAAAATTTCATTTTGAATGCAACATTTTTCAACAAAAATTATTGGTTACAAAAAAAAAAAAAATCATTGAAAATATTTTCACATTTAACTATTCCATTTCATATTTATGTTAAAATGGCACTGAAATAATTTGTTTTTCCATCAGTATTTTAAAAAATCAGATAAATTTATAAGAGAAATAGTTTATTTATTAAAATAGAACCTATCCATGAGATCGAATACACAAAGGAACTGGCATTTTTAAAAAAAAAGTTCAACAAAAAATAAATTATTGAAAAACTTTTTTTTTTAAAAAGAACTCTGAAATTTTAGATTAAAATTGCTGCAATTTTTTTTTGCATGTAAAATTTTTTCATTCGATTTCAAAAAAAACAAGAAAATACTTTACGCTTTAATTTAGTATTATTCAACTTTGATATTGAATATTTGTTGTTGACGGTTGGCAGCTCACCCGTAGTGCCAAACTTTTTTGATAGAATTCCTCGGCTGGATCAGTACTAAATGGATTAATTGTTGATCTAAAATTTGCAAAAAGAATATCGAAGTTTTAATTGGAAATTTTTTTTTTGTTTGCAACTTTAAATAATTAATTGGTGAGGAAAAAAGAGATAAAAAGAGAAAGAGAGTAAGAAAAAAAAGGAAAAATAAATACGTACGTGGCCATTGATGTGCCAAAAGTATGAGCACCTGATACAGCTCCATAAGCAGACGCTGCTGGATAGGTCATTGGATGAGCTACCGGATATGGTTGATACCTGAAAATTATCATAAAAAAGATTGATAATTGAAAAATAACGCTGATAAGATTTTTATATAAAACTCATTTATGATAAGTTTGCTTATTCTAAAATTTATTGCAAATAAACGATTAATGCTGAATAAATTCGTCTTTGAAGCAAACTATAATAATTTTGTGACTGAAAAATAAATCAATTGATGTTATTTTTATTGAAGATTGAAATTTTTGAAATTTCGTTCTAAACTTTAAACTTTAATCGATAAATAAGTAGCAATTATCGCACATTTGTAACAGATTAAAGAAATATATAAAATAAATTAGATTATTCATTTGATTTAAAACTAACATTTTTTAACATTACAGTCTATCAGTTTTCTTTTAATCTAACATTTTTAAAAAAGTTTAAAATTTTCTCAACATTTTCTTTTCTTTGTTTACCAGAAAGAATCAGCAGCAGCTCTGGCTGACATTGTGGCAGTGGATGGATACATTGGTGTTCGCATAATTTGACCTGCGGCACTTTGCGTCGGAAAAACCGTTTGCGGTACCAAAGCTTTTGACAGTTGCTTTTCCTGTTTACGATGTTTGGCACGCCTATTTTGAAACCAAACCTGACATAATTATATGAAATCTTTCTTTTACATTTTATTTCAACTCTTTAAATTTTATAGAATATAATTTTTTAATTTTTTTCTTTTTCAAAATTACTTTATAATGAATATTTTTCTAGTATGTACTTTAGTCACTGAAATAATTTCAATTTTTTTTTTTTGCAGTTTTTAGGAATTAAATTTAACATTTATACTTTGCAGTATTGCAATATATTATATTATAATTCATTTTTATTAATTCTATTCAATTTATATTGTTGTAATGGCAATGAAATATGAGAAATTAAAAAGCTTTAGAGTTGCGCTTAAAAATAAGTTTCTTACGGTAGGTAGTATGACAGATAGGCAGGATCATAAAATTAATCAGTTAATTAGTATGCTCATTTAAAATGAAATGATTCAGCAGTTGAGAGAATATTTCAAAGTATCATTCAATGGATTAATTCTATTCGTTAATTATAGATTAACATTATTGACAAAAATTAACAAAAGTTGTTGAAATTTTTCAAAACATTTTCTTTACATTAAATTAATGAATGAATTTTAGAAGCAAAATGATTTCTTGTTTTGTTATCCTAAAGGTACATTTAAGAAATTTTAATCAAAAAACGATGCAAAAGACTTTNTTCTATTCGTTAATTATAGATTAACATTATTGACAAAAATTAACAAAAGTTGTTGAAATTTTTCAAAATATTTTCTTTACATTAAATTAATGAATGAATTTTATCCTAAAGGTACATTTAAGAAATTTTAATCAAAAAACGATGCAAAAGACTTTTTCTGGGATTGCCTTACAAATTTGTCTGGTAGAAAGAAAAGTGGAAGTTAATTTAATTTTCAATACATTCGTATTATAGAAAGTAAAAAGAGAGAGAGAGAGAGAATGAAAGAAAGAGACAGAAGTGAAAGAGACGAGAAAAGAATCTTCACGGGATCTACGCTTTCTCTGTTGGAATTTCGCTAAATTATTTTGCCTAGTGCCTTTTTCTAACTTATTTAATAGGCTATGTTGATCAAAAAATTTCAATATGATGAAGATAAAAGTAAAAAAAAAAACATGAGAGAGACAGAGAAAAAAAGATGAATAAAAAGTTATCACGGAAGTGGAAAATGCTCAATTGCATAGGATAGAATGGAATGGAGTCACAATTAATATGCAATTCAACGAATGACGATGATGAGAATACATTTAAATGTAATGTGTAGTTTTGTTCCTCGTCTTTTCAATCAGGTTACGGTAATAGCTAGGCTTAAGCAATAATTTCAATACTAAGGCACTAGGCTTATTTAATTCATTGCCAATACTACTATAGATCATTGAGCAAAAAATAAATTGATAATTTTTGCCAATAAAATAATAAATTTTTCTTTTCGCCAATAATAATTATAATTAGTAATTTGAAGAATGCAAATTTCTAATATTTTTAAATAAGAAAAAAATTATGAAATTAAAAATTTGGAATTTTAAAATCATTGTTAATTGATTCATATTTCTTTTTCATTGTAACAATGCTGTGAATTATAAGAAATGTTAAGAGCATTGAATTTCATTGCATAGATTGTTTTTTCGAATAAAAAAAAGCTTACAACAAAAATTTTTTCATTCTTCGTTTTTAGAAAATATCGTATGATAAAAAATGCAAGAGATTAGTTTTTTTTTTTTTTTTTTTACTTCATTAGTACTTTCAATTAAATTAAAATTTTTTATCGAAATTTGCTCCTTTAAGCATTTTTCATCTATTTTAAAATAAGAAATTTAGAGACGAAAAAAGCGTCGAAAAAAAACTTGCTTGATGAAATGAGTAAATTGCAATGAAATAAGAAAATAATTCAATTTATTGAGTAACTTGATCAGAGAAGGATTGTGAAAAAAAAAATAGTCCCAAAGAGAGATGGGAAAATGATCGAAAAACTTTTTCCTTCTAGTTTTATATTTCTCAGATATAGCAATTAGATGATTGAAAAGAAAATTAATTGTGCAACTCGATTTTAACTTTCAAGAATTCCTCATTATAACTTCAATAACAGCAATAAAATAATTTGTAGAAGTGTAAATCTGAAGAAAATAAAAAAAGACTTCAATATTTCAATAAATTTAAAATAATATTTTATATTATCAAAAAAATATTTCATTGATTCAGGCTCTGAGAAATTCTAACAATTACAATTCCATTGTACTGTATGGCTAAAATAACCGTCAAAAAACAGATAAAACGAATGGAAATTTATTGTAACTTGAAATATTTTCTCATTTCTAAAATAAAAAAGGAAAATTATTCAATAACAAATTACTTTATTAGAAAAATGTTTAATTTTTAAAATTTAAATGAAAATTGCTGAAGTTTCGTTGTTCTCACAAATATTTTACCCTCATCTGAAATGAGTTATTGCGGTAAAAATAAATTGAGAATTAGTTAAGGAAGACAGACCAAGTAATCATATTCAAATTTGATGTACAGATGGTGTAATCGATGTGCTGCTTGCTTTGTATTGTAAGGGAAGAAAAGGAGGTGAAATGAGGATAGATGAACGGGAATAACGGGGTAACAACGAGGGGAGGTTTGGGATATCCTGCTGAGTATAAGTTCGCTTCATTGCTACAGCTAATTGCATAAAATAAGCTTACTGAAGAGCTGATAATTATGGGCTTGAAGTGGTACAGAATGTCAACCATTCTTGTCATCTACAATCAAAACCATACCTTTTCTACTCCTTTCCCTCATCATTTCTTCACCTATTTCATTGATTCCCTCCTTCTTTTCTAAATAATCCCTGTAGATGTAAACAAAAAATTATCCATTACAGATGTTTGAATAGTTGCTAGTTTGAAGGCTTACGAAAGAATTTCAGGTCAGTAGCAATGACGACCTATAATGACCTTTACTTTGTGTAGTCTTTTTTCTTTTCCCTCATTTGTAATGTGTAAGATCTAATTAGCAGATGAGACAAAGAAATTAATTTGAAAAATTTTTAATTAACTGATCATATTACAGTATGCATTACTGATTATTATTACACAGTATTCAGTCTTTTACCGAGAATTTTTAAAATTTTGATGATTGAATTGAACGAAATGACGACTCTGACATTCAACAATTCAAATAACTAATCCAGTGTCATCTGTTGGCCATGAAATACTCTAAGCTAAATATATGGCTAATGCTTGCATAATCGGAAAAATATAAAATAAAATATAAATGAGTGCTCAAACGATCAACATCTAGTCCATATCTATTTCCGGTGAGAGGCCCAATTGCTCATATACTATTCTCAAACTTGGATAATTGAAAAAAGAAGTTTGAAAAATTCTTCTCGTAAGACTGTCAAGCCAAAAAAGCGCTGAAGATAAAATTAGAATAGTGAAGTTCAAACAGCTAAGAGATGATGAACTTATGCAGTACAACCATCGTACTGTAATATCAATTTTCTGATAGTAATTTGATCAGAAAAAAGTAACGAACAATCAAAATAACTTTTTCTTTATCTTTTTCACTTCTCGCTCTGCTCCCAGCTTTTTTTCAAAAATGTTTATGATAAAAAAACAGATATTCAAATCGATTACAGTAATATCGTTCGTTCATTGTCACAAAGTATAACATTACTTAACAAAATATGATTGCGACTAATCTTTTTTAATCAATTATTTGTAATTTATGAAATATTCTTATATTAAAAACAAAAAAAAAAATTTTCTTATTATATTTTTATTCCGATTTTTCATGATTAATGAAAAATTACTTAAAATGCTTATTACTTAAAATTATGAACTGTTAAATTTTTACCTGAATTCGGGCTTCATTTAACTTTGTAATCCTAGCAAGTTCCTCACGAACATAAATATCAGGATAATGTGATTTTTGAAATGCGGCATCGAGCTCTGCTAGTTGCTCCTGTGTGAATGTCGTACGATGTCGTCTTCGTACACTATTGAAGTACAAATTTCAAATTAATAAAATGTATAAGAAGAAGAATGAAAGGAAAAAATTAAATAGCAACAATTTTTCTGCCATCAAACGTGTAAATTTAAAATTTTAAATTTCATAAGAAATTTCTCTGCAAATTATTTTATTTAAACTGAACTTGTTTACTAAACTTTTGCATAATACTTTTATCATGATAATATTGAATGTTGAAGATCTTTTGAAGATAGGAAAAACTTTAAAATTCGAAATAAATATTACCTGCCAGATACTTGAGAGCCACCTGAAAGAGCGCTCGCAAACACAGATGATGCACTGCAACTACTGCTTTCTGCTTTAATTTTTTTGAATGCACCATCTATAAAATCGTTAAAAAAGAAACCTATATAGTTTTAGAGATTTTGTGGAAATTTTTTTCTAAAATCCTTTAAAATTTTCAAATGAAAAATTCAAATTAAATTTTGTCTTTAAATTATAAAAGAGTAGAGAGATTTCTAAGTGGCAGATGTTTTAAGCACCCAATAATGCAATGAACAAGCAAGGATTAACTTTTTCAATAAATGCTTAATCCTTAACAATCAAACATAAATTCAGAGTGAATTTAGGAACAGATGATAGGTTAGACTGAAATTTTTGAAATTTTCAAAAAATTAAATCATTATTGAAAAAAAAAAAGAGCAATATTTGAAAAAAAGAGTAGAAACAATGAAATAGTCAAGAATAAAAAAGAAACGGTAATTGTTTGTGGAAAATTTAATTTGGTTTGCAGGTATTACCAGAAGAATCACCGATTGGTCGTAGACTATTGGAAACGGACGTATCGAGCGGCGGATAGTACGGGAAATCGGTAAGCGCGTGCGCTAAATCTTTACCTTTCAATTGCTCCTGAAACTGCAAACTAACAAGGTATGCTGCAGTTGTTGACAACATGCTGCAAAATTTTACAAATTCTGAAATAAACTTTCTTGAAGGTAATCATGCGATCAATTACACTAAGTGATACGTACAGTTACAAATGAAGCCTTATATATTTTTTCCAAATAAATATGATTGCAAAATAATAATAATCAATTAATTTATTTTTAAATATCTTTTTAAAAAAAAGAAAGACCTCTTTGATTTAGCAACTACGGTATTTGAAGAAGAAATATTATACAAAGTTTTCAATTAATCAACTCAAGTTCTATTTTCAACAATATCAATGTTACATACAGATAAGAATAAAAAGGTTATCTAGTTGATAATTTCCGGAAAAAAATTCTTCATTAATCTCTCTTACTTATCAATTAATCATATCTGTCTTCTATGCCTGCAAATTGCAACAGTTATGATAATGATTTTGAAGGATTGATTGATTTTTTTGATACAATATAAGTTCGGATATATTCTCAAATAATAAATTTGCAATCTTGAGAAATAAAAAAAACCATTATACAGTAAAATATAAATTTTAAACCATTAATTTATTATTGATCACTTATTACTATATTATGATTATTTTAAGTGTAAATTATCATAGATGATAAGAACAATAAGAATAATAATTGTCAATAAAAATGATATGCTAACCTCAACCTAATATGTTCTTCTGGAAGTGAACAGAAAGGGAGAGAGAGGGAGAAAATGTGGGATGAATGAAAAAAAGATAATAAAGAAGGTCTCATACGGTGTATTCGAAGAAGATCTAATACGGTGTACTCGCTTAAATTAAATTTTCCATAATTACTTTAGAAATAAACAAAACTGATACATGGAAGAGAAGTTTGATATAATAGAAAAAATGACGAGGATATACATATACTGCTAAACAAGAAAAAGGACAATATATTGTTAGATCCATTTTTCTCTTGAAGCTTAATGCTCAAACAAATTATGATAAATTAGCGCATCCGCCCTAAGTCATTTGCGGTAGTAGTAGTAAGTGCTAATCAGATTTTTAAACATTTCATCCATTCATGATCATTACATTTGTCAGCATTTCAAGCAAGCAGTCCAGTACTTTGCTCAATTTCAATTTATCATTTCATATCTTTTTTCCAAATTCAAAAGAAAATCAAAAATGATCGTTATCCAAATAGCTCTGGCTCTTAAAATTTATTCTCTTTTACATTTTTCAGTTCAGATGAAAAAATGAAATGTTTGTTTTCTTATTAAAATTTGCTAATCCATAATCTATATGTTGTATGTTGCATCTTATGAGAACTGAAATTAATCAGATGAAGGAAAATTTATTTTAGTATTGATAAACTAATTAATGCCATGGCATTTTATTATTGTTACCCATACTAAATATATTAAAAAAGGTATGGTTTGAAAAGTTGAAATTTTTAAACTTTGTATTAGTTTATTTAATTTGAACTTTTTATACTGTCTTATATAAAAAGAAAAAAATTAATCGGAATATTTGGAAACAAGCAAAATATATTGCAGGATAGGAAACATTCATGTACCTTGTTATTTATCATTGGATCGATGAAATGAAAGATTAATACTATCATTGTAATTTGCGTCAATTTTATCATTAATAATAAGAAAGTTATTTATAAAGTTAGGTTAGTCAAGTCATGCTATGAGCTACTTATAAAGTAAATCTCTAGGGCTAAGTTTCAATTTTATTATCTTTTTTCCCTATTGGTTATTTCTAAGATAGTTTATATCAACAATTGCATTGTGAATTGATGTCAATTTATATGATGCTATATCAGATTAGAATGATTTACTGAAAGATTAGGAGTCTAAAGTGACAAGTTGATGAAAAATTAATCCAGCAAGCTAATCCAGTAACATCATGATACAAGCATATTAAGGAAGAATTTGATAAGATACACTCATTGAAAATAATTAATAAGTGATTAAAAAAAATGATTAGTTTAAATAAAATACCTGTGTGATGGCGGAAACAGCGGCAACGGTGCTGCTTGCACCATTAAGGATAGTAGATGTGGTACTTATTCCTTCACTAGTCATCGATCAAAGGATACCGTTTAAAAAGGAGGAGGCGAGTAGTTTAGTGAATTATACTTTACTTAGTTAGTGGTTCGTAAGAGTCCACAGATTTAATTTGTGAATGTTGCCAGCTTTCGGCTTTTTTTATTGCTTAATATTATCTGGCTTGATGATGATGTTGGTGATTGATGGGTTGACAGTAAGCAGACGTAACTGGTTACGTTAAGCAAATTTGATAATGAGGATTGCAATGATGATAATAATTGATGATGATAATATAATAATGGCGGCGAATGTTATAAGGACAATGATGATATTATATAATTACAGTAAATAAATTTTGGGAAAAGTGGAATGACAACGACGTCTAACTCGGTTTTCTGCCTTCGAACACGATCAAAGTGATATTACGCATGCAGAGAGACATATGCACCACTTTGCACTCCCGAAAAGCCTGTAATATTTTTAGGCCTATACAGACACAGAAGAGGAAGAAAATGGCCTTAAAAGTTATTACTAACTGAGAAATAGGAGGTGAACGCTTGGTTGAAGGGTTGGGGTACGGGGGGAAGGTGAAAAAAGGGCCTATATGAATGATGATTATGCCTTACAAGCTATTTACACTATTCCTTCTCTTTCTCCTCCTCCTTCTTCTTCTACTATTCTTAAAATTTCCTTCTTCTCAATCGTTGAAAATTACAGATGGAGCACTGGACTACGACTACCTCAGTTGACAACATGAATTATAGCTTTATTGGATTTACTGCCTCTATCTACTCTTATTTTGGGATACGGTATCTCTCTTGAAATATTGTCTAGCAATCTCTTTCTCTTCTCAACTCCTTTTTCACATTCTATTCGCCCAAGTTAGCTTCTTTTCAAAGTTCTAGGCTAACCCATTCAACATCGTTATAGCTTTCTATATTATCAAGCAGCTGGCCTGATTGCGTTGGCTTGTATGGCTTGCTCCTACGAGATGATTTGATTATAGGCTGATGAATGGGAAAGAAGTAAAAGATGGATGGATAGGAGTGAGGGAGAGAGAAAAGGCTAAAATTATATTGCCTATGCATAATAGCTTTTCTTACTTCACATTGATCATTAGGTAAAAAATTCAATCGAAGCAAAGGTCGAAAATCAGTCTCTAATAAACCTATCAAAATTACCGAAGTAAACGATTTGATGAACAGAAGCATTTATTGCGAGAAAGCAATTGAAGGATCGATCGTTGATAAGTATGCATCGTTTGAAGAAGTAATTCCTCATTTTAAGTGCCTATTCATAATTTTTCAGTCAAGTAACTGTAATGCCGACAAAGCGATTACAACGGTCAACAAGGATTCATTGATCATTTGATATGATCTAACAGTGACAATGAAAATCACTTCCAATGGACGATATATAACAATGTAATTAATCCCATTCAATTCAATCCAATAGAATCATTTTTTTTTTTTATTCTATAGAGAATATATGAATTAAGCGTTTATTTTAAAACAATATACTTTGTTTTTTTTTTTTTTTGGAAAAAACTTTTCCTTAATAACCAATGGATAAATTATTTTGAATTAATTATGACAAAAAAAATGCTTAAAAGTTGATTGACTTTGCACTAATTGTTCGGATCTTTCAGATCTTTTGTTTGTTTCGAAGTCGATCTTTCGATTTTTTTAGTTTTTTCAAACTGATTTTTTGGCACAAATTATCTTTTGGAGTATTCTCTGAGGTAAAGAATATTTCAGCACTACTTAACATCATTTAAGATAAGAATTGTCAAATTTTGCGTGAAAAAATTTGTCGTAAGTTAAGTTCTAAGCTTTCAATACTTTATTTATTCAAGTTGAAGTGATGTTTCGTATCATAATTAATTGATATGATCGACTAATCATTTTTTTAATTAATTGCTATGATCAGTTAATCCATGTCCATTTTTTCATTTCAATTTAAGATGTCATCTTCTATCAATTGTATTTATTTGCTAATAATGTTCAAAGATTAAGAATTTTTCGAGCTCTAATGAACGCAACATTTATGTCCCCGTTTAATCTAATCTTTAATTAATGCTTAAAATAATTTCAACATTTCATTTTTATTTAAGTGTTTTTATGCTTCGAACAGACACTAAATTACTCAATGATAATTTATTATTCTGAAGCGATAGCTTATTTTTTATCATTTATCGTAATCATAAGCAAGTGTAATAAAAACTATAATTATTTCTGTTTTTGTTATTGTTCCTAAGCAAGCAAAGTGAAGGAAAAAACGAACAACCAAAAAAAATTTAGTGGAAAAATATTCTGTAAATTTGTTGAATAAGTTATGAACTTTGCGTCATTTAAGCATTAATTTCAAAGTATCAGAATTGATTGGTGACATAATTTCTCCAGCGATCTTTTTGTTGAAATTAAATTTGAATTTTATGCAAAATTTTATTTAATAGTACACTTTTCTGATTTGTATGTAAACATGGATGCAAAGGATCGATCATTGCAAGTACATTCAATGATAAGAATAACACAGTTCAGATGGATTTAAATCATGAAGTATTTCGTCATTTGTGAATTTCAGCTTTCGTAAATGCACCACTGATTGCAAGATTGGTTGTTTATTAAATGTTTAGAAATTTAGCACTATTACCAATCAATGCATGCATTATAGATGATAGAACAATTCGATGATGAAATTGATAAAATTTAAAATTTAATCAACAAAAGTTTTCCAAAACTTCGATTGAAATTTTTAAAATTCAATTTATAATGCTTCTTCAAACAAAGAAGAAAGAACAAAAAAATTCGTTATTATTGGGAGACATCGAATGAATAATTAGATGAGTGTATTTAATTAAATTTCAAAAATATTCTTACCTACGAAAATGAGCAAGAATGAAACAAAAAACAATTTGAAATTTCAATTAATATGTAATTAAAATAACGACAATCATGAATATTACTGAAATGACAAGTCGATATATAGGTCAACGTAATCCCTTAAAATTTTTTACTAGAAAATAGATGGTCAATTTGAACTTAATATGACCGTTATAATTATGAAAATTGTAAACAAATGAAATGCATGCATTGCATGATATTGTTGCTATTTTCCGGTTCAGAGAGAAAAAAGGATCAATAGAGAGAAAATGATACTAGATCTGCTTACGGAGAGATTTAACTACTGCTCGAATGCCTGAAAAATATCACAAGTCGAGGTGATAAACAAATTTGATTCACAGAATGTCAACATCTGCAATAATGTAAACGAAATAATTGTCATTGCATTGGAATACTTGGATATTGTCATCCATTATACGTCCAAAATGATGGTACTATTAACAAAGCACTACTAACTGATGTTCCATTTTTCCGGAATATTTCGCATTAGTTGTTATTAATCGATTATTTACTATTTCCGCAACATTTTAGACTAGCTGTTATTATTCAATTATTCACTGTTCCTGGAATCCGTTGAAGATTTCCCCATGCATCCAACAATCCGTTAAATCACACAATAAAAGTCATTCGTTTTAACTTATATGAATGCTCCGTTTTTCTAATTATATAATTAAATAAATCGAATTATTTCTTTGCAATGTTTGGATTAAAAGGAAAATTTCAACGACGTCGTGAATCTGATTTTGAACAAGGTTTATTGTTTAGCGTAAATATTTTCAAATTTTTGAACAAAATTTCTTCTATTATTTTTGATGTATATTTTGATATTCTTAACATTTGTAGTTAATAATAATTCAATGTAAAAGTAATTGGCTCACATAAGCAACAAAATTATATCAAATTTGATTTCGTTAAGCGCAAATTGTATCTGTGATATGTATTTTCGCATATTAATATTTTCCCTATAAACTAGAAAAGAACAAACAAGTGTGAAATTTTGAAGTAAATCTGAAAATATTTTTCAAGAATACAATTTAACAACTAATCCGAAAAACGAAAATCACAAGTCTAAAAATGGAATACTGATAGGATACAAAAATGGATCAATTTGGTCAGCTTCCGATTGGAACAATAATACACCGAGCGCTTCACCAGGACATCCTGTAGAATTTGAAATAACAAATAGGTAGAAATAAATCATTCGTTTTTAAATTTAAATATAATATCTTTAATTTTTTAAGCTACATTAAAGTCACAATGAAACAGATTGATGATACGGTCAGAATATAAACTTGATAAGTTTGCCAGCCAAAGTTATTGTTCTTGCATCTCACATTAGCTCGATCGATTGAAAATTTTTTAAACTTTAAATCCACTATTTAATAACTCATTGTTAATAATTGCTAATGAATTAATACATTTCAAGTGAAATTTCGTATATTTCGCAGAATTTTTATGCAAATTGATATTAGTTCAAAAATAGCCCCTATCGAGGAATCAATTTTGCGGTGACTGTCGGAAAGAAGTGTTAGGGAAAGTGCGAAAGATAGGTAAAAACGAGATTAGAAGAATTGATGTTATGCGTCGTCGGATATATCAATCAGTAGTGAATGAAAGAATGAATTTAAATTTTACATTTGATACTATAAATGTTCGTTGCGAAAATTTTTGTTGACACTTCAAAATTTCACATAATAATATTAAATCCATGCATATAATCGATCAGTTTTGATATTCGACATTGTACTAATCATAATAAATTCATGCAAAATGGGGTAAGTTTTTTACATTAAAATTTTTCATAACACAAATGATATTAAGGAAATTTTCTAATTTCGACAAAATTCCATAATCACTTAATTAATCATTTGTTGCAGCTGTAATAAATGGCTTTTATGTATGCTTATTATTGTATCCTTACTACTTCTTTTATTCATTATCGCCGTGATAATCGCATATACCACTGATGGTAAGTAATTCGTTTTGATATTTTAAATGAACATTTAAAAAATATATGCATTAGCATAATCTATTTGCACGTTTACTACTTTAATTATGCTGGTTTCCATTATCACAACTGCATTCTTCTATAACAATAAAAGTTTGCTGAGATATAATCAAAACCTGTGGTATTTTATAAAACATGACTATGGTTCAGAGTTAAGTTTGAGTTTTAGGAAATCAACAAATTATCCTAATACATTGGTGAGTTTACTACAAGGTTATTTTTGGGGCAGGTGTTCCTCGAGGACATCAAGTATAACCGTTATCTGTGAGATTAGGTGTTGCTTTATTTAATAATTTGAATGTGACTTATAAAAGTTTAAATATTTAAGTTTGATTAGATTAATTCTGCTTGAAAATATCCTAGCAAAAGATGCATTCAGATGAAAAAAACTTCATTCTTTCAGTTCTCACCATCAAAAACCCATTTTTACCCGCGACAACTCAACCATGTCCATTTATCACTTCCACTCCTTTGCCCAATTTTACTCGCCAACCTTATTTACCTATATTTCCCACTCCGTTACCACCGTATAAGCCTAAGCCTATTATTACAACTTTGCCAACTCCAACAGATCGACTTCAAAAACAAACATTCCTTTGTCAGTTCTTTGTATTAAATCAAGCTAATGAATTTTATGTTGATCACAATGGATTTGAATATCGTCAAACATTACAGATGATTCAGAATGCAGTATGTTGAATTTCAACTTCTGATTTATTTTTTAGCAGCCAATTCGCAACTTAAATTATTTAAGTTACCAAAAAGTATATTTTATTCACTATTGGCATATCAATATTTAAATCATTTATGATTTCTACTATGTGAATAAAAAATAATGATTAAAAATGATGAAATAATTCCATTTCAGCTACGTAATCAACTTAAGCAAACAGCTTTACAGCCGTACCTGGAAGATGTTTATGTATGGTATTTGTACAACAGGTAAAATTAAAGTAAATTTATTTCATAGAATAAACTAATCGTCATGAGAACAAACTACATATTTCCTCATATTTTCATTTTAATCACTTTGATTTTAGTGGTCTTCATCTTGGCGTAGAATTTTCAATTATACTTCTTATTCCAACACATACAAATATTGGTTTAACAACTGTTAAAAACGTCTTGTTCAGTATATTGCCGGAAATTGAGAATCAACTGAATGGTATTCATATCGAAAGAAATAGTATTTCAGTACAATATCTCTACAATTAATTTTTTTTCCTCCTTTCTTTTTAAACACATTGTTTTAAATTTGCTCTGTCAATTATTTATCAAAGTTTTGATGAAAAAAAACAACAACAACAAAAGTGTTTCGGAATCAACCAAAATCAACCAAGAGATATTCCGGGTTACCATTCTGAAGCAATTTATAAATGGTAAAAACTAAAACTAGCTTAGACAAAACGAAACAAAGAGAGAGGGTCATATCGAAAAGGTCAGAAAATACGAATAAAAAGTAAAAAAAAAAATCTTAAAGGGAAGAAAATTAATTATGCTGAGCATCACAAAGAATTTTTTAAATCTTGAAAAAGTTGAAAAATGACCTCATTTTTACAACTATGATATGCTAGCAGCAATGAATAATTAAGCTAATTGCAAAGTTCATAATTAAACTAATGTCTTTCTACCATTAAAATAAAATCTTGGTAAAGCTAATTAAGCTATTTGCAACCTTCTGAAATAAAACGAACAATCGATAAGAGATGTTTTAGTGATTTGGGAAAAAAAATGAGAAAAATTTAAAAATTTTAAGAAAACTTAAGAAAAAATGTCATCACAGAAACAAATTATTCTTTTATCAATGTATTATTTTTTTAATCAATACATTTTATGTATGTATTGTGATAAGCAAATAAAGCATAAATGTGAGGTTTGTTTAGCATTGTAAAACAATATCACAATTCATTAATTATGTTACCAAGAAGCTATAAGTGTCCATTGAAGTGGACAGAAGAAGCCAAATGAAAGATTATTTATTAAGATATCATTATTAGCAGGCTTTTACAAACTTTATGATCTTTCCGAAGAATTCTTTGTATCTTATCTATGTTATTTCTGTAAGTGTTATAATGAAATCATATTGAAATTTTCAATGAGAAAATTTGTTGAAAACTTTAATATGAAGTAAATTGACAAATAAAATTTTTAAAATGTTCAATGTCTAATTTCTTTCTGCGTGAAAAATTTTCAAAATTTTTAATCAATTAATTAAAGCTATGAAAAGATATGAGAAAAAAAGTATTTTGTAACAGCTCAGCAATGAATGTACTATTGTTCAATACAAATATACACAAGAAAGTTTAAAAAAAAAAAAATTTACTTAACATCATCTATCTTATTGTATTTTTTTTTAGTTAACAAATTATTAATTACACTTTTAAAATACGTACACTTTTTAGTAATTGCCTATCACTGAGTTGTTCGTTTTTCTGTAATGGTGCGGAAGCTTCCAAATCGCTTAATACAATAATTCGATCACCTCGGCGTAAATGTTCATCTTTCTTTAGCTGTTTAAATGTGTTACTCAGTGAAATGCCGAAACGTGACATCATCGTGCTACAGCAACAACCACAGCATCTTTAAGCAATGATACATTTTTAAAATGAATAACTTCATTAATTTATCATAAGAATCTATTGTAGCATTTGTACTAAAGTAAGGAACTGTTTGATTTATTTAATTAATAACATAATTTGTCATTTAAACAAGTAAGGGTGAAAATTTTAAAGTAATTTCCGGATTGAAACCATTTCATCAAAATGAGCAGAATTGTCAGGATTGCTTAATTTATTGCA